>VZTL01065400.1:0-17724 GCA_013400535.1 Scopus umbretta | reverse complement strand
AAAGTGGTTAGGATGCCTTACTGAGCAGACTGTATCAAAGGCTGTTTGGACTGTGTACGAAAGTCCATTTAGCTGCAGAACATAAGCAATTGTGTGATGTGCTAGTGAACTCGTGCAGTTAACAAGCTTTTCTATAACTTGTCTGTAATTTTTTCTATAATTTTTTTGCATAGCATTTCTGAAATTTGTCATATTGAAGCTAGTATGAAATGTGTCAGAAATGCCTTATGGGAAGCTATAGAGGAAATCTAAGAGTTGTGTTATGTTGTCTCAGAAAGTAGAGAATGGCTAGTTGATAAAAGATCAGTGTTTTAGCCTAGCCAGGAACAAAAGTTACGTATTGCCAAGAACAGTCATTAAAATCTCTGGGCATGAAAAAACTGAGCAGCCTAGGTACACCCTATTTTTCAGGTTTGTAAGTAATTGACCACTGAGGGATTAAAAGTCTAGTTCAATTTGCAGTGTATTATTTTCCTTCTGACTTTTGTGAATCTTGATTATACACTGGAAAACTTAAATTACACATTTCTTTGGAATCTTAGTTACTTGAAATTGTGTAGAGAAGGGCCACTGTCATCATAGTCACCTTAATGAAAATTTTCTCTTAAGAATTGTCATCTTTGGAGAAAATGGAGTAATGCTAGGGCATATGAGAAATCATATGGAAAGAACCATTGTGCTATTTACTTGTATGCCATCATCTAAATCTCGGGCTTAGAGCCGTAGACTTTCTCTTTCTGAAAGTATGGTGGAAATGGAGTCTCAGAAGCAGGAACAAAATGGACTGTAGACAATAGGGTAGGCAAGGATAGGCAAAGTTTATTTTGTCTGCTGAAGTGTTTTGAAATAAGCTGGTTCTAATGCATTTCATGTTGCATGTGCAAAGAACTTAATGAGACAATTTAAAAGTCATTACAGTTGCCCTTAGTCACAGAGGATGGATGAAGTTCCAGAAAAGTGCAGATGGACAAACACTACCTTTTAAAAAGGGCATATAGAGGAGCAAGGCAGGAAAGGAGGATCCAGGTTTAATAGGTACAGGGATTGATTCTACAGTCTTCTTGTAGCTCCTTGAAAGTGATTAAGGAGCCAAATAATAGCCATCATAGTTGTTGCTAACAGTTTTGTCAAACTTAGTTTCTTTCTAATGTGGTAATAGTTCTTGTGGTAGGAAGAAACAGTAAATGTGATAAATTCTGACTTCAGTAAAACCTTTGGCATCGTTTAACAGGCTATCTTTTGAGATAATGTATCAGTCAAAGTTTCCAAAACATGCATCCTAGTTTGAGTTATTAGTGAAAATACCCTGATTAAATTATAAATTAAACCATGGCGGGGGAATGGTGTGTTGCTGCTTCAGAAGCTGAGACTAGAATGAAGCCTTGAACGGTTGAAGTAATTAATGCACAGGCTTCAGCAGGACCAAGTACGGTGTCCTGCACTTTAGTTGTACATCAGTAGCACCCATAGAAGTTGAACAGTTAAGAAGTGATTTCTTGGAAAAGATCTGGTTCGTTTTTGAATCTCCAGGCAAGTCAACCGTGTCACATTAATAGATGAAGAGAAACACCTTACTGACACAAGAGTGTGGCGTAAAACTGTTCTGTTCTACTTGATCTGTGTAAGACTTTACTGGAGATATTGTCATCAAATATAAGGTACTATGGTGCACAAAAGAAGTAGAAGAATTTAAGTGCGTAGAAGAGATTGACAAGGAAGATCTAAAGCTTGAAAAGAAATTAAGACTGATGGAATGATTTGGTGCTGCTTAAAAGAATTGAATACTTAACTGGGAAACAAAATATTCCTGTGTTTGTAGGCAAATGTAAAAAAAGGAAGATAATATTTTGTGCCTATACAAGATGTGTTAGACTTATACTATAGTAATAGACTTAGCAAAAACATTTAAAATGTTTTCCTAAGGACCGGAATAGCTGTATGTGGGCAGTCTCCCTTACTGAAGGTCTGTAAAAGCAGCATAACTGTCTCAAAAAAAATGGCTTAAATGTTTTGGTTCCTCCCCTCCCTCCCCCCACCTTGGAACAGCGTAATGGACTTGAGGATTTATGTTCATAACCAAACCATTTTGTTGTAGTTAAACATGCTCCTAATTTGAGCAGCTGGGATAACAAAGCGAGTATCTGCTGCGATGAGACTTTTGTACAACGTTCTAACTGTAGCACATGTGTTGTGCTTCCTCTATAGGGGAAACCTGTTGGAATCTGAACTGCAGGATAGTTCATTCTGTTAAATCCAGGCTTTGTGATTATTCTCCCCCTGGCCCCTTCCAGAAACTGGAAAGTTTATCCTATCGAACTTTGCTTATTTTGCTACCAAGAAGTCCTCAATAAGAAAGACTAACTTACCAGCTAAAGGGTAGTGTTGTCCCTGTGTCTTTCTAAATTTTACATTAAGATGCATGTGAAGGTGTAATTTAGCTACAAAGTTGCATCTTTAGTTTTGATTGTAAAATGTGCTAGTAGACTGCCAGTAGTACAAGGACTTGTTCATGACACTACACCAATGACAACGGGCACATTATTGTGGCAAGATCACAAAAATGTTGAAAGGAAGAATGGCTTAATTTGGGAAGTCTCACCATAGAACTAAGTGTATGTTCTCAGCTGAGCTGTTTGCTAGGTAATGCAACTACTTCTCTAGTACAGTCTTGTGGTCATGGTATGCAGTGGTCCCTAAAATAACCTGATATAGTGTGCATGACTTTGGTTTGTTTCTAAGTGGCCCAGATTTGAACATTTATGACAAAGCCACCTGTCTTCCTTCAGACTTTTTGTCTCTAGTATCATGTGAAAGTCAGATGGTTGTTTGACCTTCAGTATATGAAGGTCAGATTTTACATTTACTGCCAGTATTTAAAAGCGTAGTTACATGTATTGGTGTTGATGCTAGTTTATGTGAAACTGAAACCAAACTTTTCTCACAGTCTCGGTCAGCTACAGTAAATGTTACCTTCTATTTCATTAGTTAGAACAATGTTTCTGCATTATAGTTGTTAAGGTGGACAATTTTGAATAGTGGTAGTTCAGTGTTGGTTTAATTTGTTTTTTCTAGTGTATCTGAATATCTTAGGTTAGCTTTCAAATGTATATGAAAATTGTTACAGTAAACCTATCATCTTGTACATATTATTGACCTTAATTGTTTCTTCTTCAGTGACTTTTTTTTTTTCCTTCATATACTTGTAAGACAATACCCTTCCCTCAATATTTGGAAATTTAATAAAAACTATGAGGAGAAGTTCTTGTGTATTAACAGTTTATATTCCATATACTTGCTATGTGTAGTACATGAAAACTCATGTTTTTATCCTGAAAACTTAATGCATTTTGGTCTTTTTTTAGGTAGTTAGTGTTTTTTTTATATTTGGTTTTAATCAACCCAAGTGCTTAATGATTCCGGTACAGCATATGTTTTAATGATTTGTTTTGCTTGCTGAAACTTAGTAGAGATTGGAGGGAACTTGAGCTCAGTATATCTGATTTTGCTCATAGCCAGGTTTTAACAGAAACTGTCACTTTTTAGATTGCAATGCTGCTGCCCAATTCAATATTAGTTCATTAACAAGATATAACCAGATCAGCATATCAGATGCAATTTGAGGTTATTTTAGCTCTATTGTTTGCTAGGCTGGTAGGACTGCAGGTGATAATAATGGGACAGGTTTTTTTTATTGCTTGCAAATTGTTAGTCTTGGAAAATAATACCTTTCCATTCTGTTTCCTTTACTTTAATGATATATTTTTGTTGTAGTTACCCTGGGCCCAATGAGTATTCTTCCAGCTTGACACTTGGATGGTATATGTGAGAGTTGCTTGGGAGTGGGAATATAATGCTCCCCTAAAGTGATTAAGGATTGTATTACAAGAACTTTCTACACAGCTGACTTTGAGAATGACTTTTTAGCAATGTGTGCTTGTGTATATACATAGAATAGTGGTATACAAGCTTAGGTTGCCTGAGGACTTGTAATGGGACATAGCCTAGTTCTGTTTTTGCCTTTCTACTTCTGGATCAAACTGGAGTTTGTAATCTCCATAGGTACTGCATTAGAGAAAGTTAGAGTTACAGATTGCAGTTTCCGTGTTCACAGCAATCTGTTTTTTTTGCCATGCTTTATATTTCCTGGAACCTTATTTGACAATTTTATTTGTTTTAATCTGTAGTACAAGATGATGATGAGGCAAAAAAAAAAGGTTCAAGACAGTGATAAGCACAAAAGGAATGTTAATCCTTTCAGTACTAGGGACTAGCAAAAAAAAAAAAGATACAGTTTGATAAGGATGAAAGCTGTATACCTTTTTCTTAATGTGCGTTAAATACTGAGTTTTAGGTGTGCATTGGCAAAGCAGCTAACAAATCTAAAGCAAGATCTCTTAACGCTACTAATCGTGTGAGAGAAGTGTGTGTGTATAGGACAGAGCAGTCTTAAGCTGTTTGCTGTGATCTGTAGTGCCATCTGTAGGTTGGACAGCTTGTATTTGAGAAATACGTGGTGAAACTTGAATCACTGGTAGAAATCTCCTCTGACCTGATTGAGGAGTGTATTGCTAAGGACATAGTTGTCTTGTGACGTTCGTTTTTTTTTTTTTCTTAAATCTGTAGGATATGTTTTAATGTTGTGATCGTTTTAATTAAAGCTAAACAGCAAACACTTTTTAACTTCTCAGATTTCAAAGTAGCCACAATAATTTCATTTTACATGTTGAACCCACTTCCCCTGCCTGCCCCCGCCACCCCCTCCCCGAACATTGCCTCAAAAGAAGTGTTTCGTCTTAGGAGATGGAACTTGATCTGGAGTGTCTTACTCTTACAGTTGGGATAACATCTATGTATTTAGTGAGTAATGGTGGCTGAAGTGCTTTGGTCTCATCTGTGGTTTCCTCATTTATCTGCACATGCCCATGTGTTTAGTGTCTGGTATGTAGCGAGATTGTCTGGCTCACTGTCTTCTAAGGCCTTTTGCCAATTTCTTTAATAAAAAGAAAGCAAAAGAGGAAGTAAGGAATATAGCTGAAATTATAGACGTCAGCTAAATTTGATGCCAAGGCAGGGTGGAAATGAATCTCTCTAAACATCTTGGAATCATAAAATAATTCAGGCTCACGGGTGAGGTCGGTCAGATTGTAAAGGGTTTCAACTAGCCAAGCCCTGAAAACCTCCAAGGATGGGAGCTGCAAAACCTTTCTGGCTAATCTGTTCTAACGCTTGACTTATCCTTATGGTGAAAAAGCTTTTCCTTATTCTGATTGAAATCTCTGTTCCATCATGCAACATGCACTAGGCTTTGTATTCTGGGTAACCTCGTTGTAGGTACTGGAAGGCTGCTTTTAGGTTCCACTGAGCTTTTTTCTCAAAGCTAAAACAAGTCCCATGCCTTCATCCTCTCGTTAAAGGGCAAGTCTTCCAGCCCCCTCACCATCCTGATGGCCCTCTGCAGAACTTGCTCCCGGTTATCAATATCTTTGTTCGTACTGGGGGGCCCAAAACTGAATGCAGTATTCCAGATGCTGTATTCAAAGTGCCAAGCAAAAGGGAATAATAGTTTTGATTGATAGTACTGACTATGTTTCTGCTAATGCATCTCCTGTTAGCCTCCTTTGCTGTTAAGGCATACCATAGGCTCACGTTCAGTTTGCTCAATCTCTGTAAAAAGACAAATAATAGTCAACGTGGATATTTTGAAAAGGGATAGAGTTAAACTAGCCTGATTTTCAGCTACAGTATGGGAATTGGTTTTGTTTACAAAGGAAGTGGTACTGTCTTTTTAACCTATGTAAGATTTTGATAGTTTTGTGTAACTTCTTAATAAGATGAACTGACATAGTCTAGAGGAAAGAACTTTGGATGTATGGTTTCTAGTGCAATAAAAAAAATAAAATCTGTGTTTAATTGGTAGCCATTTGTATTAAAAATGGAATGGTGCATCAAGCGGTTAATTGGGACCTTAGAGGAAATCTCGGAAAGAGATACCTGCATATGTAGAGTGCCTTATTAAAGTGGCAGGATACTCTAGTTCTGTTCTTCTGTTTCTGAATTTTAACTGCAGTATCCGCACCTGGCCTTTACAAATGTGGTAAATTGTACCTGTCACAACAACAAACTGTTCCTGTTTTGCCTTCCATTCTTGAAATCCAGGCTGTTTGTACAAATAAAAGGATTTAAGTCTTGAACCAAAGCTAAAAAAAGTCTTCCATGTGTAGGCTTCTAGTCAAACTGAATGCAGAAGCAAACAAACAAAACCTCTGTGCTCAGTTCAGGATGCATACACAAGCAAAAAAATCTGCTATTTCTAGAAACTTACCTTTCTCAATTCAGAGGTAAATAGAGAACTTACAAAAAAGGATGCGAATTTGGTATCTAATTTTTAACTTGTAATAATTACATCTTGCAGACAAGTTCAAAGGAAGTTAGATAAATTAGGTTACAGCATCTTACAACTTTAACGCTTTCTTTACTAAAGGAGCTGAGAAAATGCTTGCAGTGGTGGTAGTGCTTGATCTTTACTGAGTCTTTGAAATGTCTTGTCAAATATGTTGAGGTTGGGCAATTGACATACCCTTGCAAAGCTGAACTGAGCCTGCTTCTCTGGTTACACCTGTGACAGCTGTGTGTTGTGCAGGTTTTCTCACAGAATCTTGGAGCAAATTAGCATTTAAATAACCATATGCACTTTTAAATTTGTGGATAGATGAAGAAATTATTTATCTGCAAAATCAGTATTTTCCAAAGCATTGTTTTCATTTGCATGATTTATTTCTATGCATGGTTTATTTGTGCATGAATTTTCCTTTATTTAGTTATCTGGTGACTTTGTAGATATAATCTCTCACACTGGAAAAAGAATAAGCCTGTGAAGGCAAAAAAAGTGACTGCCGAATGTAACCTGAAAGAATTGGTAGATGATTCAAGGCAAGGAAAAAACCCCATCTCTTTCCCTTTTGTTTCTCACATGAGAACCATTTTTTGTTTTTTAATATTAATGCCGCAACTGGTGGTGAATGGAAATGCAGTTTTTCCTTCTGGCCAAACTGTATAGAATAGGTGTTGCTGGTTGTTACTGAGATCACTTGGAGCTGACAGGACAAAGTTTTCTTTTCAATAAGTATGAACAGATGGCAATGCTTCTCTCAAATTCAGTAGAATAATAGTGATTTTAATGGCTAACAGTGCTATGTGGAAATGTCTTATTCTTCAGTGCATTAAAAATGGGTCTTTTCATGCATTTCATGATTTTGACTTAAGTTTTGGTGTGTCCTTTAATGTCTTTCTGTTGCTCCTCACAATGCAATCTAAAGGAAAGAAGGTTCTAAGTTATTTTATTAAATTGTTCAATTCCGGTAGTTTTAGTTCTGGTTTCCTTACATAGTCCTCATTTTGAAAAAAACCTGTTTCTTCTGGGCTCCAAAATTTAACACGTGCTTGTTCAGTCAAGGGGTTTTAAAATTTGTCTTCAAGAAGCTATATTATTGTTTCTTATGACAATGCTAAACCTCATGAACGTTTGAGTCTTGGTCAATCTTTTTTGAATGTTTATTTCTTCTATGTGCAGTATTTCCAATAAACAGTCTGCAGAAACTGCTTTTGAGCTAGGAAATACTTTATGTACAGTGCTCTCTTCTTTGAGTGCTTATCCATCTGTGTACTATATGAAAATGTGTATTGGCTTTTGCTACCAAATTTGTTGCTGTACCAGTATGGTATGTATGATTGGTGTCCTCCCTACTCACCCCCCGCCCCGTGTGGACATTCTGCTGTTAGTGCTTAGCTGAAGATGGATCTTGAGAGAACTGTGCAGACAGTTACCAGAAAGCTTTTAATCCATCGTAATGGTGCACTGATTTGTAAAGGGCTCTAATGGAGCTTGGTGTACATGATGCTGTTCTGGTTTGTGCAGTGGATGTGTTACTACTTTTTGAGCACGCTTGTTAGGAGACGACTTTCTCTTTGTGCTCTCTGCTCTGAAGTGTTTAGTGTGCCTGTTCATGATTAGCAGTCTGATCCACAAATCCTCAGGAAAGAAATGCCTTTTCCCCGCCTCTCTGGATAGGTCTCTCTTCCATGTCTCATAGTCTGCATCAGCAACCTGAAAGAAGTTATGTGCTTTCTATGACAAGACTAATGGGTCTCAGGTCATGTTAAAAAGGGTGATAGTGAGTAGGAGGGTGTCTTGGTTTTCATNACAGGGGCTAAACCACAACAGAGGGGGAAAAAATGGTGTGATGATGATCCTTACTTCTAAAGAAGTCCCAAAGGAGACAAGAGAAGAAAAAATTGAGGGAAAAGAAGAAAGTGATTGACCCTGAATGTAAGCCGGTTGTAGCCAGGATTAGTCTGCAGAAGCTTAATCTTGAACCAAGGTGGCTAAGAGAAATCTGAGTGATGAGAAGGTATCATTAATCTTTGCCCTTCATGGACAGAGCATGAGGGACAAGCAGAGTTTGTGTGTGTTACTGGGGCTTCTAAAGCGAAGTTTGCGCAAGAAGCATACATGTGGACTGACTGTGTGTCTCAGACTAGTCATTGAAGATGTTTCTGGGCAAGACACTGGGCATGTGCCAAGTCACCTACAAATGTATTTCCTCAGTTTCCCTTACCTTTTTGGATGCTTGCACTTTGTTAATTTCTCTGAACTTTACAGTCTTCCCAACAGAGGACTTGGGAAATTCAAGGATAATTTGTATGTGGGGTACCTCGTGCATTCAGCTACGAGAGTAATTTGCAAAGTCCCATCAGCTTAACTGGTGCTTTTCTTTTCTGCTTTCTGAAATCAGAGCTTCTAGACATCTGTCTGGTTTGAGCCTTATAAATCTGAAAGATACATATTTTTTGCACTGGTGGTGAAAACTTCACTTAGGTGTTCATAGTAGAAATTCTTCACAGACTTTATAAACAGTGTAAAAATGAAAAGTGTCTCTGGCTTGACTTGGACACACAAGGTAAAAATCCTGGTCTTGGTGGCTGAATGGTATAAGATTTACCTTGAAATTCCATTCAAGCTGAACAGAGTTGTTTTTACTAGCATGCAATAAAGCTTTTCTTTAATGGTAGTTTGGGCTTTTTGTGGTGTGGTTTGTTTTATGGGTGGTTTTGTTTTTAAATCAGAGAAAGATTTTTGTAATGTCCTCCTTTTCCTCTTTGTCCTGTAAAGGTACCACCTGCCTGCAAAATAAAATCTGTAATTTTAGGAAGAACGGTTTCCTTATTTCTTAACGACTTCTCCCCCCAGCTTTCCCAGGTATATATGGGAGAACCAGGGAATCAAGAGGAGTAAAGTTGCAGAAAACTTCAAGGGAAGGGACAAAATGATGGAAATACGTACTTAGTATCTTCTAGAGTTGTTTGCTGATGCAAAATCTAATCAGTTTGGCTAGTTGTACACCTGTGACTAAAAGCAAAATGATGCAGGTGAGATTTAATGGTTTGAAATTATTTATTGAATTTTTTCAATACACCTCATTGCGTTTGTAGCAAAGGTGTTAGTGGGTGAACTAATAGGACAAGGTAGTGGAAACTGAGTTAACTAGTTGCTTTCAATGCCTCTTGTAGGAAATTAATGTAATAAGGTTCTGACCAATGTATGGAACTGTCAATTTAGTGTTTCATAGTACATTGAAGGTTTTTTTGTGCTCAAGTGTTTGACTTTTCCCAGCTGTGCTAATGAGGCTGAGAAGACAATGCCTGTGCATACAAACTTTGCCTTGTCACTGCGTTACAGCCTTACAAAAGGAAATGAAATTCTAGGTTAATTCAAGGCTCAAAATAGCGTTTCTCTTGCAATATGCATTACTCTTTCCTTGCCACTTTCTTCTCTCCCTGTTCTACATGGAATATTCCATTCATTACTGCCTAAGAAATCAGTTATTTTGCAGTCTGCAAGTGCTGAAATGACGTTAGAGGAGAAATACTTCCTTGCAACCAAAACTATTTTTGAACAAACGCTTCATTTTAGAAGCTGAATTGAGATTTTTTTTTTTTCTGTAAAATAATTTTGTATTGCATTTCATCAAATGATTCCCTGTGATGCTCATGTGTTAGGTAATCCTGAAAGAGGAGTATATGAAGTAGAATACGAGGAGGTACTTAACTGGTATGGAATAGGATTTGACATCTTTTGTAGGAAATTTTCAAGGATAAATTTAAGTTTTTTCAGACATAGATAATCAAAACAGGTTAAGAATCTTTCATGAAACTTAAAGCATTTGTATTTTAGCCTGCTTTTTTTTCTCCACGGTGTTTCTACCTCTGAATGAATCCAAAGGGAAACCTGGCATGCATTCTACTGTTTTGACTATTAAATAAGTGTGCTCTTTCTCATTCTGTTGAGATGGTGTTTAGCTGTGGTTGAAAATAAACCTTTTAAATGTTTGGAAAGATACCTGCTATGCTGAAACGATGGATTGCTTATGCATTGTAACAACAAAGGTAAGATGAAAAAGCTTTTGATTAATGCCTACAATCTTGGAAGTTCTTGTTGAATCTCTCTTCCAGTTTTTGTGTACCTGTAATGAAAATGTCTTGATGGTTTTCTAGTGTTGATTTTTTAACCTTTAACTGCACAGACTGCCAAAACAAATTCTGTAGTTGTTGCTAAGAACAATCATAGATGTTAATTCTTCTAAGGGCTAATTATGCACATACTGAAAAACTCAGTTGTAGTAGAATGAAGATTTTTTTTTGTCATTCTGCAGTAAGACTCTTTTCTATAAAAATTCACTGTCTTTATGTGCTAAATTAGTAGTTTGCTTTTTATTCCAAATAAGGAATTCCAAGTGATGTTTTACATAACCTTTATCAGGATATGTTTAAAATAATCATCAAAGAGAGTAAGGTGAATCTGGAAAGTCCTGCTAGGGATGGATATATTTCAAGATGCTTTTTTATTTTGACATCTTGCTGCTTTGAGATGAAGACACGCAGATAGCTTAGTGTCATTACTTCTGTGCTAGGATAAAGTTTTATGTATGACTATTTTTAATACAATCCACTTGTAACTGCTAAAGGTAAAATCTGATACCTAAATAGAATGTATTAGTAGTGTGCTTGTGAAGTATTGACGTGGTGAATTTAGTTGTTCAGAAGCTTTTCATTTTCCTGCAAGTGGTAAACTGTTGTTCTGTATTGCTCCCTTTTTCCAGGATGTTCAAACAGTTGCAGGTTTAATTTTTTTTTTAACAAGCTACTTTGACTTCTAGCATTCTTCTGGATGATTAGAAACCATAAAATTTGTTCACGCAAACGTCCTTCTCAAGAAGTGTAACAAAATTGAACATCTTTGAGAATATTATGTGGGTTTAGTGATAGCTTTTATAAAAAAAGAAAAGGTCAAGATGCTTATTGGTCTGTTTAACACAAGGAAGCATAGGCTGATTGGGATGGGTGAAGTTACCTTGTCTCTCACCAGCAAAGGAGTCTTTCTGGTGTCTGAACTGTTGGGGTTCTTATGCAAGTGAAGCATACCCTTTTAAATGATGTTTTATTAATAACATTCATTTGTGGCATTTCTGCTTTGTTTCTTTTAGAATATTCTCTTTTGTACAGTGAGATTAGGATTGGACTAATTATTAGTTCCTTGATTTTTGTTATGTCGCTATGTACCTTAATCTTGTACTAATTTTAAAAAAGGGAGGGGCAGTGCTGTCACTTTTATAATTGAACTGTTCAACTTCAGTTTTATTTTGTGTATTTGTTTACCTTCCCATATCTACTTGTCTAAGAGCACAAAGATAACTTACATGGAAAGTTATACCAATAGAAAACATATTCTGGGGAAAAGTGCATTGTTTTTTGGTCTGATTAGCCTAGCTCTATGAGTACTAAGCAAGTAAGACTGCTCACAGAAATGCTGCACGGGAGAGGAAGAGATCATCCTCTCTGTATATATAACAGCATAGTCTTGGATGGGCTTAGACTGATCATGCGTTTCCACGTGGAGTAATTGCCACTTAATCCTTCCTGCCTGTTTCATATGAAGTTTTGGCTTCATTTAACTAAATGCTGCTGTAGTACCTTGTAGCTTCAACTAAAGCTGTTTTTTAGTGGGGCTTATAAAAGAACTGTTTGCTTCCCTGTGAACATGTGTGCATCTGATGACTTGAAGGTTGTAGTCTAATGAAAAATGCATTCCTTAGTTTTGTGTATTAGCCTATTTCTCGAATGTAAAGGAAAACAAATGCATATAAGTAAGGCAATTTTGAAATCAGCATTACAGAAACGTATGATAGGATTAGTAACAGTGTTAAATGCTTCCCCTTTATCCACCTTGAGCGGAGGAGTATTTGAAACAATTCATTGCTACTCTTTATTTCTGAATAGGGAAGAGAAGAATTTGGTCAGCACGATGAATTTTTCTAATGAATTTGAAAAATCTTTCATTGATCTTTGATAATTCTGTTTTACTAAATTCAGAATTAAGAACTAGTGACAATGGGTGAACAGGTCCTTAAACTACTTTCTGTCCTGTCTTCTAAGGTCTAATTGGTTTACTTTGCCCTAATATAGTGCAAAGAATACTGATTAATACAGTGTTTTTTTTTTTCTCCTTATGTGGGCGCATTTGGTTTGATGTAGGTAGGCAAATTTGCATCACTGCAACCATGGATACTATTAAGAGCAGGCATGTGGGCTGAGCTTACAGTAATGATTTTTATTTAAGTAACAGTTTTAAATGAGTTCATGGCACTTAAAAATAAAGAATATGAAAAATCATTATTTTTTTCGGAAAAGCAATTTTTGAGCCATCACTCTTAGCTTGCTTGTTCAGTAGTATACTTTCAGTAAAACAGTTGAATTTAAAGTGATATAAAATTTCTTCAAATAATATTTCTAGTAAGACTAGTGCAAAAGAATGATTGTTTTGTAGCATTTTTATTTCAAAATACTAAGAAGCATGCTGCTTGGACTATACGAGAGCAGTATTGGCCTAGTCCAGTACATTGTTTCTGACAGAGCAGCCAAAACCCAGTATCTTGGGAGAGGGGGAGCATGTGTGATGCATCAGCCTATTACCAAGGGAGCAAGATGAAGGTTTCTTTCCAAGTTGTTAAACTTAAGTCATGAGTCCTCATAAATTTTGGGTCATCTCTGTTTTGGGTGAGCACAGCAATGTAGCTGTGCAAGGTGGGAGGCTGCGTGATGCTTGAACACAGGAGCACAACTACAGCCAGTGTGGCTGAAGTTGGAAAGATGACACTGAGTTTGTGTGATTTCTTCACTTGGTTGTGCAGTGTGCTGTAGTTCAGAGAGTCCCACTGTTGTTGTGAATTTTGGGGATTTCCCTCAACTTAAGTGAACTGTGCCGCCTCACCTACCAGTTGCAAGTGCATATGATAGAATCTCTTGCATTGGAAGTGATCTAGTTCACCTACCTACTTAAAGCAGGGTCAGCATCAAATTCAGACCAGGTTATTTAGGGCTTTGATTAGGTCTTATAAACCCCCTTGACCTATCTCAGTTTAAGGTTGTCTCTCCTTCTGCTGTGCACTACAAGGGCCAAGCTTTGTTTTCTTGGTAACCTCCTCTTAGACATGAGAAGGCTGCTACTAGCTCCTTGCAAAGCCTTCTTTTCTCCAGGGTGAACAAGTCCAGTTCCCTGAACCTGTCTTCATTGTGCCTCAGCCCTTTGACCATTTTGGTGGCTCTCCACTGTACTTGTTCCTATATTCCAGATACGATCTAACAAGTGTTTGAAAAAGCGTGAGGAGAGGTTACAATGCAGGTTTTAACCTTCTGGAGGTGTTGTGTGCATAAAACCTAAAAACTCTGATGTTGGTAGGAAACACAATGTGATAGAGGCAATTGTGTGAAAACGAAAACAATTAAACTCTAAGCCTTCATGTATAAATTTGGTGGGCCCAAAGGAGGATGCTTTCTTAAAGTGGAAGAACAAAATACAGAATTTTGCGAATTTAAGATTGTAGAAGAGATGGAAACCTTGTTACATGGGAAATAATTACACTAAAAGCTTAAGGTATACCATGACTGCTAAATAGTCTACGACGCCCTTCCAGGTTGGTACATGTGAATGATGTGTCATGATGGGTTTTGGCAAGGAACGTCATTTTGCCAACATTTCATGTCCTCACTAAAAACCAAATTGCTTTCCAAATGTATTTGATTAGATTGCATATAAATCATAGTTATGTGGTGAGCCAATTGGGTAGTGCTAATAATACACCACTTGGCTTTGATATGCCATCTGGTTATAGTGTTGAAGAAATGTGTGCAGAATCAATCATCATAAAAACTTTGAGAAGTGAAAAAAATTGTGCATCACTAATGTTGGCAGTGTCAGCAGATGGTATGAAATTGCTCTTGCGTGTAATCTTCAAGTATAATGCAATGCCAGAGAAACAGCTGCCTACTAGTATAGTTGGTAAGTGTCAAAATCAAGGAAGGTTGTCTGCAGACTAAAGGATTGGTTAATTTTCATTTGGAGTAGGAGACCAAGTGTGTGAGTGATGTATGCCATAGGTGGGTTTAAAGAATATTTGACAAAAACTATGAGGAATACAAGCCAAGAAAACTGATCTTGTGGTCATGCCAGGAGAAATAATGTCTCAACTGCATGTATTTGTGGTCGTGAACAAGCCTTTAAAAAGTCTGAAGTTTTAATACACACAATGGACTTTGGCAGGCAGTCATGCTTCTAACCCGTATTTGGCAAATAAAGAAGCCCACTGCAATACCTGATAGCATGAAGTTAGTTAAATCCTGACGATGTAGCTAAAGAACTTCAGAAATGATGTATTTTGGATTTCATGGGTAGAACTGAAGGTGGCTTGTCTGAGTTTTGAAGATGAATAGGTTTGAAGGTGATGAGTGAGGACGCCAAGAGTGACAAAGAAGTTGAAGGTGGCAGAGAGTGGCGGTGATGGAAATGATAAAGGGACCCGATACATAAAATCTGAAAAGCTGTACTAAGAAAGCATGAGAAAATGGACTAACAAGGCAAATCAAGTAAAAGTTTACATTCTTACTGTGTATCGATTACAAGGATATAATAAGCTTTCTGCATTTAATTTCTTTTTAAGGGGTTTTTCTTAAATTCAGATTTATCTTTGTCTTAACATGTTATTTAGTATTCTTCCAACCACCAACAGTTTACAACTCAGGGATTTCCTGGGCCAGAGGCAATTGCTCTGTGGTAATCTTTGTGTCTCTTACATGGATTGTCTAGTCTCAAAGGATGTGTAGAAGCACTCTCAGTAGCATCAACCTGATAGATCAGTTCACTGTCACACATGATGGCAAAAGACCAAAAGGCGGCTTCTCTTATTTGAAATAAGAATTCAGGATGGCTGAGCTCACTGGCTGATGATCTGGTATGCCACTAGTCAGTTTTATTTTACTAGCTGGCACTATGCTTGATCACTTCTGTTCTGTGAATGCAGCAAGTTGCACCAGGACTTTGTTAACATGAGGTGTGTTTTTTTTTTTTGACACTCTATATGAGACTTAATCATAGCCTGATTTATTGTCAGTGGGTATTACTCATACTTTCATAAGTGGTAATAACATTACTTGAATCTTATTCCTAGGACTGGTATTTACCAGACCAAAAAAAGTAAAACACTGAAGACATTTTCAGGTGAAGACTATCACTGTTTGAGTGATATTCAGCCTTGTTAAGTTTTGTTGGTTGGATTTTTTTTTTATTTTTTTTAAAGATGGTTCTGAAGACCATACGCTGCCACATCTTGGTCGTGGAGGAGGGAAGGACACGCTTTAATGAAATTCTAATACATACTAAAAGTGTAACTGAGGGCTGCTGTTCTAAAGGTCAGTGTGGGCAGGAATCATCAGCATTTTCTGAACTCATCTAAATGCCCAACAGAGAATGAACAGTCCTCAGGGTGTTTCAGTGACAAATCCATATTGCCTGGAAGAATGATTCCCACCCCTCCATTGTGTGAAAACATGAGAACCTTAATTACTTCCTTCTTTCAGTTTTTGTGTGCACTGTAACAGTGGGCTTACTTGTGCCCACATATTATATGTTGAGGACATTTTTGCTCCTTCCTTATCTTGGCAAGGCTGAGCGTGCCATCCACCATTCAAGTTTTTCTCAAACGTGGCATTGAGGTGGAGCACCCCATTGCTGTGAATTTTTGCTCCTCTGTGGCCCATTCTTTCTTTCGTATCTGAAAAATAGTCAGTGTGGTAGTTGGATTTAGCCACCCGCATTTGGGTGCCTTTACTACCTGATGAAGACACCACCACTGAGGAGAGCTTTATGTGTTGCATATGTGATAGATAACGTGCAAGTGGTGTAGCTCAAGCTCCAGAACTTTTCTCTTAAGCAGACTACAAAAGCTCTTCTGAGTTGGGCTCTCGCAACTGCTGGGGTGGTGGGTTGGCCAAATGTGGTAGCAGTGAATCTGGAACTGAACAGTCACACTTCTTGCATTCTTGCACTTGGTTTTTAGTTATCTTTGTACTAACTCTGAAGTCTTTGGAGTGTTATAATGATGAACTTTGTCCATTTTTCTTTTGTAATGAAAAGATGGCGTTTCATTTTTGTATACATTATTTCTTTGAAAATATGTAGTAATTCAAAATTATGCATGTTTGACTTGTAGTATATTCCTGTGTCTTTTTGTAAATGTTCTACCCAGAAGGGGACTTCTTTCTTATTCTTCAGCTTGCTGCTTTTCTATCTTGGGGGGAAAAAAAAAAATCATTCACATGTGGTAAAATGCAACTATTTATTACATGACTGAGTCTGAAAATCTACTTTGATTGCTTTAGCTTTAGTTTAGTAAAGTAAATGGTTAAATCAGGTATAAAACCAAACCAAAAAAAACCAACCCAAAAAACCAACCCAAGCCAGCCCCAAACAAACAAAAAAAATTATAATCCTGCAGTCTAGGCTGATGGTGCTGTTGCAGTTTATTTAACAAAAACCAAAACCAAACCAACCAACAAAAAACAAACAAAAAAAGAAACACCCTTCCCCCTATGAAACCAAACCATCTTTCTGCTGCTATTTGTAATTAAGATTGATAATAACTTAACCATAACTCAATAAGGCAAAAGTAGGACTACTTTATCACATGAAACTTTTTTACCTGCTGCTTTCATCTTTCTTCAGTCTAAGAAAATGGCTAGGGAATACTTTAGCTAGCCACTGGGGTATTTTTGTCTTTTTTTTTTTTTTTAAAATTGAAGTTTGACTCTGTATGCTATAAAAATTCCAGTTAAGATGAGGAGGAGCAGTTAACTTAGTGAGCCATTATTAATAAATGCATCTTAAAAGCTGTTTGTAGAAAATTTCCTGGAAACAAGCATTATTACTTGTATGGTGAGAAATGCATCAATTTTTCTATTTCCTCACTTCCAAATAGGTTGTTTACAGGATCGGATGTACACAGCTGGTTTTATGCAAGTAACTGGAATTCAAGTGACTGGAGAGAAGTTTGAGGTTGGGCTAGAAGCAGCATGGTCTTTATAACTCCGTTCCTGACCTTACTTTGATTGATTGTGACAATGTTAACACTGTTTTATACAGTGCTAATGTAAGTGCCGCACCAAGTGCTGCACACACAGCTGGGACTGCTATTAGAGTGGTGAGGGAAGTGCTGTCTGTGGAGGGGGGGGCAGGGGAAAAGCTGGAAGAGCTTGTCTTGACGAGGTAGGGAATATGTTTCCAAAACTGAAAGATCGCAATGACTTTTCAAAGGAGATATTGGAATGGGAACAGTAAGA
>VZTL01065398.1:13743-48665 GCA_013400535.1 Scopus umbretta | reverse complement strand
TTTGGGGAAAATGATAGACAGATATTGAAGTGTGGATTTCCTCCGTGCTCATATAGGTTGTACTGTATAATAAAAACCTGGGGCAACATACATCCCTTTGAAAGAAGTTTCAATGCATTTACTGTCTTTGCAACACACTGGGAAGAGGACTTGCTAGCATAGCTAAAATCTTTGGCCTAATTATTTATATTTAGAAAAATGTATATTGAAAGATCCCTTGTTCTGGAGAACTTCTGGTTGCAAAAAGACAAGTAGAATGTTGAAGAGTTGCCTTATACTTAAAAAAGGGAAAGAAAAAGGCAGGTTGAACATGCACATTATGACCTGGAAGGATGATCCTGGCAACAACACACACCAAAGGAGCTGAAGAGGTGCTTTGAATGGATGGAAATGAAGAGCAAATGAGAAAGCCCAACAACCTGCAGGTGCTGTAAATAGCATATGTTTATGTACCTAAAGCATGAATGGCTATTCCAGGAATATCTCATCTAGCCATGCTGCAGGGCATTTCTTCCTAAGCAGCTCTGACTGTGACACCGTCATCTCCTGCTCAGATACAGGCCATGCGGAGAGAAGGCTCTTTAGCACAGTGGGCACCTGTCATAGTTGCAACTAAGTCACCAGAGGAAATTGTTTCTATGGATTATATTAATGAAAAACTTCTTCAGAGTGACCATGGAGGAAAAGTTATCGTACAGCTATTAAAATATGTCTTAATTTATGAGGGAAGATGTATGATGCTGGGGTTTGTTGTTGAGAATCTACTGTATCCTGATGCTGTGATACGTTGGGCAGGATTAAAAGCTGACTTCAGTTTGTGCTATGTTTTATCTGAACCGATGATGCAAGCTGCTTCTAATAAATAATTTTATCAGCAAATATTCACAAATTACCATGGTTTCGTAAGGCTTCTAAAATTTTTGCCTGAAGTCTTAATGTAACAAAACTGGAAAAACTAAAGCCTGGTTCTATCACGATTCCCAGAAAATAAAGGGCTGTGTGAGGGCAGTGGATTCTTCTCGTGCCTTGATGCAGGGCCAGAATTTTAACAGCCTCCCTAAAGGTTTAGCAGAAACATTTTTGGCTTAAAAAAATGCAGGTTTTCTTTTTCTTGAAAGATAACTGGTGGCCGCAGTAATGCTTTTTCTAATGTGCAGAGCAGCTGAGCGAACTTGAAGAGTTGGTGAGATCAGATGGCCTGCCTAGCCAGAGAATGCTACAAAATCCTTTCACAACTGTATTTTAACTACAGAGTGAATTACCTTTGCCTGAGTTTATATTAATCTAGTACCGTGGATTATTTTGGTGAAACCATTCCTTTCAAAGTGTTCCCCTTCTCTCCTGAGCATCAGTCTTTTAGAAAAGCTACCTTTTTTAAAAAGCATAAAAGAGCATTTATAAACAGTAGTCTATAAACATGGGAGTAATACATGGCAACCGTTTCATTGCTGGAGTCCTCATTGAAAGCAATGCTTTTTATTCGTCAAGTTCTGGATGTGCAAAATCGTATTTCTGGATGATTATCTGCCAAAGTTTGTCAGATTTATTTTAAGTAAGGTGAGTCTTCTGAAAGTTTTAGTAGGGACCTAGGCAGGAGCAGGCTGGGTTAGCCCTGAAACTTTCCATGCTGTAGGAGGCTGAGAAAGTAACAGGCTGAACTTATTACTGGTGCAGTACCCAACAGCAGTCAGAAAGGACGCTTCTTGGAGCTAGGGCAAAACGCAAGGGGAGTTTGAATTACCGTTCCTTTTCTGCATCAGCATCTGTACGAAGCTTATCCTTTTGCCTTCCGTCTCCTTTGCTGCCGTACTATTAACAACGAAAATGTTTTCTACAAACCTAGGAGGCCCTGCTCTTGCATTTTTGAATTAAAGAAAAAAGTGACTTTTGTACTAGCTCGCCCTGGAACACTCGGGACTTGTGTTATTTAGCGTAAACTTTACATTTAAGCAATTCAAGGGAGAAATCTTCTCATTCGGTATTAAACTTCACTAGCGAGGAGTGCTGAGTATGATAAATGGACCAAAGAGGATAGTTATTTATTTATTCATGTTTGTGTATCTGCTGCACTGTAGCAGTCTCTGTCGAGGGGCTGCTTTCTCTTGAAAGAAACCACCAGAAGAAAACAGGTCCGTATAGCTGATGCCTTTATATATAGCAGGACTGTAATATCCTGCAAACCTCTTACTGATATCAACAGGTGCTTCTAACCTTTACTTCAGAACTAGAAGAATTTTGGGTATTTGCTATTGAATGGTAAATACTGGGCATGCTACTAGTGTGTTTCCAATAGAACAGCATCCCCAGCCTGTGTATGTGTACCTGTTTCTGGTTCACTGGTGTTGCAGCAGAAGTGACATTTGAACCAGAACCATTCTATAGGGGAAAGGTAAGTGTTAAAAGCTTTCTACTGGACACCCCACCAATTCCCTTCTCAGCTTTTAACATACTGGCTAGATTTTGATGCTTTAGAAAACTTTGCCTTTTTTTCACCTCAGAAAAGTCTTAGGTCCCAGGCTGCTAAATCTTACTGAAAATGAATGAATTTGTTCCGGAGTTAACCCAAATGAATGCCTTTTGATTCTTTTATATTAAAAGAAAAAACATAAAAAAGAAACAAAAAACCCCTTAGAAAAATGTATGCATCTGTACATGCCTTTTTTTTTTTTTTTTCTTCTTTGTATGCAAATTTGGACTCTTCATGCAAATGAGGATGTTGTCTTGCTTTGGTGACCTAGCTGCTATGAAACCTGTGTTAATGTGGCCTGTCTAATGTCATACCCTTCTTCTGTACCAAGAAAATTGTGATGACTGGAATGCGTGTTGTCAACTTCTGTAATCAGAGTACTCGAAATATTTACAATACTGCGATTACTGTAAAACTTCTTATATACAGACACACTGTAGCTGCCTTATATATTTTTGCCTTTCACGTTTACATCCTGGTTTGTCTCTTATTCTTGGTTTTTGTTTTTTTTTTTAGCCTAAGGTGTTTGGCAAAAATGAATAAAATACAAACTTCTTTATCTCCCACCTGAGGTTTGCCATGTAGACACTTATAAAATATCCTAGTGAAATGAATGGGAGAAAGGAGCAATTGTGCGAAGTTTGAAGCTTTTTCACAGGTCAAAACCAAACTCTAAAGTGTCTGCTGAAGCTGCCAAATTATGTATCAGGGAGTTGTCTGTCAAAAGACTCAAACCTTTTAATGGATTCAGTGAATGGAATTGAGGAACAGGGGGACAAATCCTGGAAAGGATTTGCTGGAAAGGCCTCGGTGTTTAGAAGGCCGCCTCAAATGGCCAGGACCAACCTGCGAATAATCGCCTGCCTGTGTTACTTTCAGTAGGTAGGAGACACAGAGGAGTTTCGGTGCAAGACTCAGCAGTCCGATGTGTTTCTCTTCTATTGTGGGCAAGAGCTGTGAACAGTTGGTGCTGTCCTCGGTTGAAAAAGCCAGTGCTTTGTAGAAGCAACTTCTGCTTCTTCTTTCAGACCCTGATAGTCAGTCCAACGGGAAATAATAAGGTAGCCCGAAACTCTTACAGCTGTACTATTTCCTGTCTGATGGGCAAAGTTCACAGAAAACCTTCTAAACCCTGACTACAGACTACATTTAATTGAATCTCATATTTTAAACTGGGCATATCTTGGATTGAGTCCAGGGCATGAAACTGGAGAGGATTTGGTGGCACTAATAGATGATGTTCTCCTATAACTGGATTGCCAGGCATCTGTTGCCTGCCCAGGAGGAGGCAGCGTGAAAGAACGAGCCCACCCAGCGACAGGCAAAGAAACTTCCCTCTTGGATTTCTCCTTGCTGAGGATCTCATAGAATCTTTTATGCTGGAGCCTAGAGCTCCAAAATGAGGCTCTTTTAAAGTGCTTTTGCTCCCCTGGCACAAGGGAAATACCCACAGCAGGAGGATATGGATTTTGCTTTATTTCTAGCCTGAAACTGTAGAATAAAGTCCTTCTTTTTCCACTGGGGTGAAGGGTGGTCCTAGATCTTATGCTCTGTGCACCTGCATAAGACATATTTATCTTTGACCTTTCCCTTTCTCGTACAATCTATTGTTTACTTAAAGTCTGGGTGGGTTGATGTAACTCCTACCGAAGTGAAGCTCTCTTTTTTTTTTGCTTGGCCTTGTCTCTGTGGAAAGGTGAAGAGTTCAGACCTCGTGTTGCAGATGCTGATTGTTGTTGCTTAATTTTGTTCAGGTTCTCTGGCAAGAAGGATGATGTAAGAACAAGAAGTGAAGAGAAAACAAAGATTGATAGAAACAAATCATGCCCGCCGTTGTGGCCCTGTAGCTTTTGTCTTCCTTCAGAGCTGTGAGGGCTTCTCTGTTTGTGCCTGGCTGACTCACCTGGCCTGCCCTGCTGGGCTGTGCAGCCTGTCTTCCCTAACAAGTTTTAACAGGTTGAGTTTTTTTGGTTTTATTTTTTGGGGGGGTGTTTTTTTGGTTTTTTTTCCCCAGCTCTGTTGGAGAATTTTCCATTTTGCAGGCTTTTTTAGGAGTCCGGTCCCCTCCCCCAAAAGCCATCTTTGCGTGTTGATGTACATAAACTACCTCAAGGATTTCTTAAAGAATAGTGGAAGCCAGCCCACTAGTCCTCCCAGGAGGAAAGTGCAGTGAGGTCAGTCATATTCCTTTTGCTTCCCCTTCGGTTTTGTTCACTCTTATGCCTTGTAAAACAGCCAGGCAGATTTGTCATGAATCACCTTTAATTTCCTCTTTTGCAGAATGTAACCCAATACGGACTTTTATTTTTCTTACTGTTAATCTACCAGAAATTGTTTGGGTCTTTTTAAAGTCTTAAAATACAAAACAAAAATACCCACCTCAAAAACCCACCCAGGTGTTACAAACATATCTTGGGCATAACTTCACTCAGACCATTTTGTTATTGCTCTCTCATTTGTCTGATTCCCATGTAGTTAATTAATGCTTATTGACTGATGGGATGCGTAACTAAGGTTCACCGTGTATAGCCTTTCGTTATTTTGACTTGTGTTTTAAAAAAACCAAACCCACAACTATTTGTAAATTTAAATGACTGTTTTATTGAATTTAAATTAATATCTTTCTTCACATATGTCTGTGGACTATTATTCAGGTTTTCAGGTGTTGGAGGGTTTTATTGGAGGGGAACATCGTGCCATTAACAAAAGCGCTGGAGGGAGGGATTATCTGCAGAAAGGGGGGAAGAGTGGAAAGCAGGGGCAATACAATATTTTGTTCTCTACGAACTTATCTTCTTTCCTGATGGTTTTCACTTGAGCCCAGGCCAAGAAGGGGGAATGTTACCCTTCCCCCCCTCCCCGGCTTGCCTGGTTACTGTTGTGTGTTAGCATCCTCCTTCTGTTCTCAATGTGAGTTACTGAAAGGAGAAATGGATCAGGTGGCCCTGGTGGGAGTTAACACATGTGCTGAGATGCACAGCAAATTTTCTCTCTGGAAATGAGCTGTGAGTTACTGGAGTTTGTTGCATGAAGTTACACACCAAAGTTAATGACAATAAAAATGGTATTTTGCTGTGCTGGTACTCTTGTTAACATGTAAGCTGTGGGGTTTTTTTCTATTCTTTGAGGTACAGAGAAGAACTTAACTTGCCTCTCTGAATCACAGCTGCTCAGTGACTTTCCCATGGTCTTGTAGGAAGCCAGCGGCAGAGTTGGGAATGGCATTTTAGTCTCCTGATTTGGAATCCAGTGCCCCAATCTGTTATATCAATATTCCTCTCAAAATAGTGCCACCTGGTGCTACCTGTGTGATGAAAACATTTGGTCTGGCAGACATGGCTGTGTTCTCCTTGTACTGCTGTGCCTTTTGTTTAAGTTAGAGCATGTATATTCTCTGCCTTCCCCCTCCCTCCCAGGTACATGATCCTTCTCTCCACACCTGGGATTCCAGAAGGAAAACCAAGGATTAATCCTTAAATGAGAATATGAATCGTTACTGTGAAGCCTGGACTTTAAACACAGTCAGTTGTCCTTGTGTTTTCAGTAGCAAATCTCTTCTCTGTCTTCTCCAGAGTGGTCATAGCTTCTTTCCCTCTTATTTTTTAACTGAATATTTGCTACCTTTTAATAACTTTACTTGAATTCTTATGGATGGAGAGTAGTCAAGCTGCTCGCAGCACAATATTTAAAGGCTTACAGTGTATATTAAGAGGCTGTTGCTTTCACAGCACCTTTTGTTTTTGATTCCTCTCTCCAATCTAACTTCATCAAAAGCCAGAGTTTCTCTGACACTGAGCAGTAAATGTAAAAGGCCAAAATATCTCATTTGGACAAAGAATCAGGTGTGCAGTCACTTAAGTTTCCAAAGGCTTTGCCATATCTTAAAATGGTGTGTGCATCACTGGTATATCCTCAGAGCCTGAGGATGTTCTTGGGCACTCAGCCAAGTACAGATTATCATGACCCTTGAAAACTGGTTGAATCCCAGTATAGTTTACAGAACTTTGTTTTTGTATAGCAATGATTAAGACAAATACCCTCTGAAAAACCTCTTAAAATTTGGGAAAGAAAAGGTCTTATTTTTCTCTAATACGTACTTTCCTCAGGGAAAGTGATTATTCTGTAAAATCTGAATCTCCTGTGGTGATTTTTCTCCCCCAAGAAAATGTATGTGAAATTCATAGAAGAGGTGTGCATAGAGAATATATTGCTCTCAGCTTCTTGGAAGGAGAAAGTGTTGTTAAAAATTGAAAGCGTAAAAAATTTACAGCATTAGGGAGGGCAACTAAGAAATAGTTTTTGATGTTTTTTCCTTGAGTGGGTGGCAACAATTAAAAAAGCAGTTTTGTGATTCAAGCAAAAATTGACATTGCTATCGTAATGGCATGTGACTTCTGTGTTTAATGAAAAAGAAGGACCATGAAGATTCATCCTGTCTGTTTGCAGAACAGCTCTTTCTGTGGGTTAGAGGTGCTGGCTTGCAGGGGGGGTGTCATCGTCTGGGGAAGAAACCCTGTCCCATTTTGTATTTCCTGCCACTTCTGTCCCTTGCCTCTTCCCCCCCTGCTCTTCTTTCTTTTTAACAGTGGTGTGTTGATTTGTGACACGATCTGAAAGACAGTGAAAACAAAGTGTGTTGACAGGTCGGCATTCTTTGAGATCTGGTGCCAGAAGGCTTTTGGAAAAATGCCTAATTCTAGCACGTGCAGAAAGTCAGATCAAGTATTACATGGGAGACTGCTTTCATTTTGGCCATTACAAAAGAGGAACAAATTATATTCTTATTACAGTGTTATAGCTCAGGTGGGCTGTCAGGAGTATTGTTCTTCTGGGGACATTTGTAGACGTAAGTAAAAAAGGCAGTCTGTATAGTTCTAGGATGGGATTTCCTGTATGTACATTGCTTTTTAAATTAAGGTTATTTTTATACATAAACTGACTTGCCATCTAAACTCACAATCAGCTGAAATCAAGCTGAAGGGGGTATTTGTAGATATTTGTCTAAATCACTCCTAGTCATATAGAAGATTTTCAGGATTTCGTACCAGAGCTGTATTGCTAAGCCTCCATGTACTGGACTGGCCATGGGTAGAAAGGGACCATTCTCTTCAGCCTTGACTAATAAAGTTAAAAGTATTTGCTTTAGCTGTATGGAGACTATGTTTTGTCCTTAATTCAAGTAATTTAATAGCCAATGAAAGCTATCAGGTGGATGGATCTCTGTGCAAAAAGCAATGGTCTGGCTGCTGAGCCTGCAGAGCAGTTGCCAGGTAGGATGGCTGAGCACAGCCCTGGCGTCTCACCCATGCTTCTTGCAAGAAAGCTCTTTCAGGAAAAGGCGACAAGCTTACAGTTGAGTCTTCTCAGTTCACAGGCTTGTTATTGAGCCAGTTTATTAAAGTGACAAATGCAGCCTCTTCTTTTTTTTTTTTTTTTTTTTTTTTTTTTTTTTTTNTTTTTTTTAATTATTATTATTCGCTATTGCTGGTTTGTAGTATGGCTGAAGAGCCAGTTCCTTATAACACATAGCATGCGAGTCAGCTGCGGTGTACCCTGTATCAGCAGTCAGTCCTGTCTTAATGTATCAGATAAGCATAACAGTTTATAGAGGTCTGAGGAAATTCACTTAAGGACGGGTAAATACTGTTTGCCTTATCTCTATTAACATAAACAGTTTCTCTAAATGGCTGGTGGTAAATGATCTTGACTAAGTTCTATGAAAATAAAGTATTTAATTTTAAATTAGTTCAAGAGGCCAGCCAGAGTTTACGTGTCTGTGATGGTAAGTTCTCAAATAAATCACAAAATCATGTATGGGTGGTCTTGAGACAGGCTAATTAAATAAATAACTTACACTCAAATTGAAATACCAAGACTTCTCTTCCTTAGCTTTTTCTTCTTAAAAGGTTACTTATTTTTTTTTCAGAATTATATAATCCAGTGTCATACAGAAGTTGTTACCAGAAATTTGAAAAGTTTTGGCATCCCCTCAGAATGATTAGAAGAACAATTTAAGTGTAGTGCTTTTGCAAACATCTGCAAGAGGCTGGAGTTTGTTACTTTGTCATCTTGTAGAAGCAGGGATGGATGAAAAGGCTTTTTCCTGCTGACATCTCATTTGCTGCTCCGTGGTCAGCTGAAAGAACAATGAAGAGGCATGGTGTCTTGGCTGTGAGGGAGGTACAATCCTTGACATTTTCTTCCAGAGGCTAGAAGATGACCTGTTTTCTTAGGGTCTTGCCTAAATCCAAGTATGGAGCACTTGTTCAGTAACTTAATGATGTATTTTTGATAGTGTTGCCAGGTCTTGTTCAGTTCATGATGTCTTGCTGATTAACATAGAAGTCACAGCTCTTTTTAAACTTTGTCATCCTCTTGCTTTACCTTTGTGGCATAAACCATTAGGAACATCTCTGAAATCTATTTTCTCTTGCTTTGCTTGACCTGTGAAATCCTTTTGATTTTATAATTTGTAAAAAAGTATGTTTTCAACAAATTCTGCTTGTCACCTAACCTTCTGGAGGGGATGGAGAGTGACTGCCCAGGGTTTCTGAATGACTCAATACTGGTCACCTCTGCTTGCCAAGGATGCTATTGACCTCCATGTGAGAGGAGGAGGTGCTACTGGTGGCCTCCTTCCTTCTGTAGTCACCCACCATCCAGACAGAGCAGCTTCAGCATTTCTGGCGCTGTTGCCACAATCCCTGTAACATAATGCAGGTTAAGGGACTTCTCACCTAAGGGTGGGAAGGGCCTGTGATCCTCTGTATGGTGTAGGATTCTTCAAAGCCTCTGTGCCAGTTTAAAACGGAATAAAGAAAGGGAAAGAAAAGAGAAACTGAGAGTCTTCTGATCCTCCTTTTTCCTTTCCAACATGAAAAAACTCATTAGCTGATTGCTAAAACTTACAGCAGTTTGATCTGTGATGCAAGGCAAAAGTCACAATAATTAACTGACTGACTAAATAACTAACAAAAGTCACTGTTAAATATCTAGTCTAAAATGAAGAAGCATAGGACTGTTTTGTAGAACATCTGAGGGTTGTAAAGCATAGCTATGGATGTGCTTGTCCCTTAGCTTCTTTAAAAGGTTTCTTTGAGTTGAACATTTCAGCTTTTTAAATGACCAAACACCGTACATGAACTACGGTATTCTCCAAAGATGGAGTGTAAGAAAGAGCCACAAGCATTTTCTAAAAGCAGTGGAGGAGTAAGTAGACTTGCTATAATCTAGCTTTGCCTTTCAAATCCAACTTCCCATATCTTTTATATTCATACAGAAATCTCTCCCCTGTGCTGCAAAGTCCTGAAGGGATGCAGAGCTGCACTTGCACAGGAACATTTGGCCCTGCGTGGGGAAGCTTCCTTGCAAATCTCCTTACATTGTTCTAGCAGAACTTTTCTCTAACTGTGAGCAGAACATAGGCTCTTGTGACTTTTAAAACCAATCTTTACTGTTTACGAATGCAGCAGTGAGAAGGAGGCCTCTGGAAACAGATCCAAATCCATATTTGTGGGTGGGAGCATGTGAGGATTTATGGTGGGGTTTTTTTGGTGTTGTTTTTTTTTGTTTGTTTTGGTTTTTTTTTTTAAACCTAGTGTCTTGAGACAAGCTAGCATCGCTCAAAGGCCTGCAAAATTTAATTAACCAGACATGCTTTTACTGATATTTAGAAACCAGTGGCAACCCTGCCGCTGACTGTGGTCAGCTGAATTTCACCCCATTGGAAATCCCAGTGCTGTTCTCTGTGTGTAGCAGAGAAAGCTGAGCCACTGCTCAGTGAGTTGCCTGTTGACCTTTTGTGGTGATTTCTGCCTTCCTTGGGAAGGCCCTCTGGCTTACTGAGGGCTGAAGGATTTGGTCCCATTGTTCGTAGGAATTGTCTGTAATCTTGAACGATCCTGATTTAGCGGTTAAAGAGTGGAATAATATAGACCTGGGCTTCCAGGTTGAGATTTTTTTATATCCGCCTCTCTTTTTTCGGACCCAAATAATGCAGGCTGAACAAAAGTTACATTAGGCCTAATGATTTGTGCCTCATTAGAATTGTCATTTCTTTGATATAGAGTCAATATGTAATTCATATATTGAAAATACAGCAAGAGAAACTAAAGAACTCATAAGTGGACGAAACAAAAATGAAAATATTTAGCTATTCACAAAGCAGCTGACCAAAGCACTGTTTTCTACTGGAATTACAATGCTGGGAATACTTCTCATAGTCTTCATTTTTAGTCACTGACTCTCTTTCCTTTGAAGTCCGGAAAAAATTATGATAGTATTTGTATGTCTACAGGTGCAGTATGAATACATTTCATATAATATTTTAAAATCTGCTATGTTTTCTGTGGTAAAGTGTCAGGTGGGTTTTTTTGGCACTGTATATAAAAACAATCAGAGAGTTACTGCTGAAGCTTAGAAGACATGAATCTGATAGATGAAATGCCTGTCTTACTCCTTTACTTATTTCTGTATCTAATTGTTTAAAGATCCATTGAGGTGTGCTAACAGCAAAACAGAAACAAGTATGTTTATCCCAGGCTAACGTAGCATCAGCTAAACATACAATATATTGCAATCTTCCAGACTAGCATGAAAAGTGCAAAACTCCTGAAGGGCTGGAGGATGCAGGGCAGGTGCAGAACGGTGGCTGGTTCGCTCTGCGTCCCAGTGCTCCCTGCCAGTCCCACAGCAGGATGGGAGGCTCCTCCAGGGATGGTGCATCAGCTGTCGAGCGATGCTGAGCTGCTCCCAGGCATCTCCCGTCCTTCTCTGGAGACTGGTTGTGCTCTGCTCAGAAGGCTAGGCCGAGGGTTTTCCCACACCTGGGTGTGGATGATGCCTCAGTAGATTTCCTCGCTTGTTTTTCTTTTAAATGAGGAGATACTTGCCCAGGTCACAGAGCTGAAACTAGACTATGTCTCTTGGTAAACAGCCCCATGTTTTTTCGAGCTGCAGCTATGCAGCTTTAGTCATGGTATGGAAGCAACAGTAAGGGAGGGAGAGTTGGTGCTCACACGCAGTGTAACGTAGCATACTGGTCATCAGTGGTGCCAGTAAGGTAGGTGCGTTTTGCCTTTAGTATTTATGCCAAGAGGTGTCAAGCTGAAGGCTGTACCCCGCAGGGGAGGGAGTAGGACGGTGACAGCAGCGTATGGCTCTGCTGGCAGCACAGCAGAAGGCTCTTACTGCTCTTGAGGATGCTTCCACTTACCTGATCTGCTGAATGTTTTGTCTTTTGGTCTCTCAGATTAATGCAGATGCTAACCTGCTCTCTGAGCAGTTTTGGGTATTACTAGTTTCAGATTTGTGAAACCTTTCTGTGCAATACTTTTTTTTACTATGTGCATTTCACAACTGGGGTGTAAAGACCAGGCTCTGATAGTGACAGCCTAGCCTGAGGGAGCCTTGGCATGCGGCATGTAATGAATGAAAAACTTGGCTTGATCCAAAAGGTGGGGTTTGCATTTCTTTTGGGATGGCTCTTTTGTTGTTCAGTCTGCATAAATATCAGCTCTCACCTTTACTGTGCTCAATAAAACCTGAATAATTCATGCAACTCTGACTAGTGGTTGACAAGAAGCAGCAGCAGAAGCAGTGCTCTTGCAATTTTTGTGACTGCTGAGATGGCTACTTGTTAAGAATTAAAATGAAGTTCCTAAAAACTGAGAGTAGAAAAAATTATTTCAACTGGAAGCATGCTCTTGTTAGATATTTTTTTTCTTTTTTACAAGTGGACTTGGAAACCTTGTTAAACAGAAGCATAGCGATAAGAAATAGAAACCATTGAAAAGGAAAACTGTATTCATGTGTTTCCTGTTTTATCATTACTTTGTGTTTAACTTAATTTGGTAGTGGCAAGATTCACATGACCTAAAACATCCTTTTGAAGCAAATTTGCCAACTTGTATGACTGTGCCTATTAGTTCTGCATCTGAAATCCTGAGTGCATTCATGAAGAAGCTTACTTTAGTTATGATACAATATATTGTGAATTATCAAATACTGCTTTATTGTACTTCACTTAAGGTCACGCATACTTCATTGCCTGTAAGTTATTTATTTGGTTAGTAGTAGGTGGTCCTTGTGCTCTTTGGTATTTAATTTATAGGAAAAACATGTATGAGCTGAGTGTGGGAAATGTACGTTTCTCTTTTTGTATGTATAAACAACAAGGTTTTAATTGCTAGCTTAAGGAGTAAGATTTAGGTTATAAATGTATCCCTCCTTTTACAATATATCACTATTCTCCCTTGGTCACTCTTGCATGGAACAGGAGAAAAGATGCAAAGCTTTCCTTCAAACTACAAAATAGCTACACTGTATAAAAGCTGTTGAATGCACTGACTTGTAAGTGGATGTTTTCTGTTGAGAACATTTTTGTTAAGCAGTCTCCAAAGCTACCTAGAAGGTCTAGTGGTGAGGTAGAAAGAGATGAATTGTGCTGGGACTCCTCCAAAGTGGTGGGGTCAAGGCAGCTTCCTAGGCCCACGTGCACGTCCCAGTTACACCATGACTCCATCTCAGGATGAGAGATGATGTCTAGCATCTTTTTCCCTATCCCAGGCACTCTTCCATTGTATTTTCCAACACAAGGAAGCTTGTGAGTGGCGCTTAGCAGGGTGTCTTGGTGCTGTGCAGCCTTGCCCTGTCTGGGGTTGCTGGACCCCAGGTGGGCTATAGAAGGCACCTGCAGCTGGGCTTCCTCACAAGCTCTCCTCGTTGAAGAAGAGGCACCCAAGTATGTCCCGTGCAGGAAATGAAGGGTGTGAGGGGCTTTCCAGGTAACGTGTTGAGCTAAGGGAAGCGGTATTATTCATCATCATGTTTTAAACCCGGAAGCAAATCTAGGGGGTTGTAGGGTTAAGAAATGGTACCAATAATGGGCATTGGAAAGAAGAGCTGAGCAGTCGTGTGCAGAACAGAGCAACAGGAAGATATGCGTCGCTCCTGAAAAGGCTGGCACTTGTCCTACTGACGTGATCTGTATAATGTTACAGCAGACTGCTGACGCTACAGAATTTTGATAGATTAAACTGAAGTTTGTTTATGTAGATTTTTTTTCTAAAGTTCAGTGATGCCAATTGAAGGTGTAGGTCTTTAATTAAATAAAATTATTTTCATCTCTGTTTACAAAGCTTGTCTGGTGTTCAGGCTGAAGAGTAGTTGCTATTTTGGGACTTAGAGTAAGTTGGTTTTTTGTGTAACTTTGCAAACATGAAGTAGCTCCACAGTCAAGTGAATAGTCTTCTAATCTACATAGATGTCTTCCTGCTTTATTTGAAGTACATGGATCATTTAGCATAGTTTTATTACCTGTGTCTTTTGTGTGCTTGGGAAGGTTGGGTGATTTTTGTTTTGGTTTGGTTTTCCCCATTTAGGAGAGCACATGGTTTTGGGAGAGTTGCCTTACATCTGAAAACTTGGCAATGAGTCTGCAGCTCATATAGTTAGTTCTGTTCCTAAATAGTCATCTTTTTTCCAGATATCTTTTTGGTTCCTGCTTACTTACATACTTCTGGCAACGAGAATGTTTTTTTTTTTTTTAGGACAGTAAATAGGTATATGCCTGTAAAAATAGGCTTTGTTCAAACTCTGACCACCAAACTAAATGTTAGCATTTAAAAGTCTATCAAGAAACAAAGTGAGGAGGGAAGCATTCACAGTGATGAGATGAGATTAGCTTGGTTAAAGTAAATGCTGAAGAAATGATTTCTTTGCATTGCCTGGATGATGACAGGCAATGCTGCAGTCCACTCAAGAAATCAGACTGAAATGTTGAGCTAGCCTCTGTTGTTTGCTGTCAGACTATTAAGTTAATTCCTGGAGGAGGCTGGCTTAAGTTGTTTACTAGTCGATATTCTCATTATTCATCATCTCTTTGATACTGCCGAAGAGGATAATTTGAGCGTTTTTGGAAGACAAAGCAGGAAAGGATTATAAACGGTTATGAGGACAGATTTAGAATTTCAGATGATGAATTGGAAAAATGTTCTGAAATCGATGAGGTGAAATTTAATAAAGACAACTGTAAATTGTTACACTTAGGAGAAATCAAATGCAGAAATATAAATGGGCGAGGCAGCATGCTGGCCAGGGAGGACCCAGGAATTGCAGTGGATCGCAAGGGATTTGTCAAGGGTTGTGTGCATAACACTGAGATTTCATTAGGGCTGTATAGGTGATCAAACATGTCAGATAAATAGCAGAAGAGGTAATTATTCTTCTGTTCTTAGCACGGTGCTTCTAGCCTCTGTTTTAGACTTCTTACTAAAGAAGGATGTGTTAGATAAAGGAGGCAGGGTCTCAATAGCATCAACAGGGCTAGGACATCAGGTTTGAAAAACTCAGCCTTTGGGGAAAATCTGAAGGCTTTGAGTTTCTTTGGGGAAAATCTGAAGGCTTTGAGTTTCTTTAGTCTAGAAAGCAGAAGGATTGGGGATTGCCTAAGTCTTCAATGATATGAAGAAAAGATGCTGTAAAGAAGGTAGAGAACAACTGTTCTTCATTTCTGCTGAGGCTAAAATAAATTAGTTTAATTTGCAGTCGTGGAGCTTTAGATTACACAGGATGGAAATTTTCCAGTACTGAACATGTTTTAAGGGCTGAAAGAAATTCTCCAGACACTTAAAAGAGGTGGATGAAAAGTTGACACCATTGCAAAGATGCACAAATAAAAGCTGCCCTAAGCAGGAAACTCCCTCAGTCCTCCAGCCGTGGTGTACTACATAGGAAAGGAGATAGTAGTTGGACTCTGAAAGCAGCAGAGCAGCAAGTTAACCCCGTTGAGAGCCTGTCAGCTCAGCCTTAGAGCTGCACTGACGTAGCCAGGGATATCTGGTTCTGTTCATGTAGCTGCCTGGGATGCTTCTGCAGAGAAATTATGCTGCGTGTGGTAGACATGGCCTAAAGATGCCAGAGTCTGTCCTGGAGGCAGGGACTGCTATTAGTCAGGGCTTCTCAGTTTTTTCTAGTCCATATCCAATTATTCCTATGAAAAATTCTTGTCTCACTATAGTAGTGGTTCTTGGAGGGAGGGTTTTTCATGCCTCACTTGTTTTCTGCAGTGTTTCAACAGTGAGTTATACCTCGCAAGTTAGGAAGAACAGGCTTAGATGATTGCCGGGGGCTACTTTTTGAGTTCTGGCTTTCTGTCATTCACTGCAAAAATGATCAGCTCTTTGTGTAATTCAAGACTGCAATTGATTGAGCCTGAAACCTTACCTCTGTCTCATTCAGTTTCTTTTCTCTGTACACTAGCTTCTTTCAGGACAGCATCTTCCATCTACCTAGTATTAACACTAGTAATACTGCTTTTAGATGTTGTTAAACATTTACTTATGCTCTTGTATACAAAGATTATGTTCACTTTTCTCTTCAGTACCCTCTGAACTGTGTTTGATAAACTAATGTGATGCATGCTGAGCTCTATACTCATTGAGGTCAATCTTGTGTTGAAGTTACCCAGGAATAAAAAAAACCCAACAAAACAGGCTTCTTTATTTCTTTCTAGTTATCCAGATCCTTTAGTCTTGGCATTTCAGGTTGTTGGGATTTGTGTTGTCTTTTTAGCTTTGCTAAAGCTGCATGCAACTGTGCAATGAATTGATGTTTTGTAGCAAGTGGTAGTTTTATTGCTTCCCTTTTTATTTCTGTGAAGTACAGCTTGTACTTCTGGATTCCCTCGCTGTGTGTGTGAATGCTTTAATTGGATAGTTTTCATGTTCTTTAAATAGTACCAAGTGATTATTTCTTGGATGTTTTTCAGTTTTATCTAAAGGTGCATTTCAAAGGTAGGAAAATGAATATATGAGGATTAGCTTGCGACTTTAAAACAAGTCTCGGATTCATAAGAAGCCTTTAGCAGGCTCGGAAGCAGGTAAAATAACAGAGCGGGCTGTAGCATACACATCTGAGTCAACGCGGCGTTAGCTTCTCAGCTGGGTAAATTTGCCTACAAGAGACTCTGTGCTACAAGGGCTAAACTGGTTCTTGTACCTGAGTTAACGCCTTCAGAAGTGGCTTGGGAGTCTCTGCAGCGCTGACCTACCTGAGTCTCGGGCATGTTCTCCAGCCCCGAAGCTGTGGTACAGCAGTCTTTCCTTTGCTCTGTATTTGGCAGGACTACTTCTGATTTTGAGCCAGCCGGACTATGTTACCTAGTGTGTTTGGAGAATTATTAGGGTGGTAGCTAGAGTCAAAATGTTTTTCTTTTCCTGTCTGGATCTATCCAGCTGCATGGAGCACTGGAGTCGGACAAATTGTTTACTTGCCTTTTGCTGTGACTTGTAGTAGGAACTGTTTGCACTGATGAATAAGAGGTGATTTTTCTTTTTTTTTTTTCTTTCTTTCCTTCTTTCTTTCTTTCTTTCTTTTTTTTCCACCCCCCACTGGCCTTAAACAACAAAGCGGTAGATTAAAGAAATAATTATGCTTGAACATCACGGGGAAAAATAAAATCCTGATTACAGATCCTGGTGACTTTTTTCCTTTTTAAATATGCTTGCTATTTTTGAAATTAATGTCTTAACTCTTGCACATGAGAGGTGGGGTGAGAATTTCAGGGGAAAGGAAATTAGCAGTTTCTCTAGAAGTTGTGGAGCTCTAGTTCGGGGTTTTGCTGGAGACTGGCTTTTGAGCTTTAACTTAAGTGCTATTGCACATGAGAAGAATGCTTATTTTTGTACATTAAGGAGGGAAGATTAATCTGAGCCTTCTGTGAAGTGATTTTATTCTTGAGGGTGGAGGTAAGTGCATAAAAGTGAAATGATGATACTTAGACTCATTCAGACAACAAACTGGCTTTTTAACCCTGATTATGTAATTTGCAGAGGCTAAAATTTTGAAATGCTGATATTCATGTAAGTTTGTCACTGTATAAGGGCCTAATTTTCAAAGTGCTACAAATATGAAATGCATGCCTTTCTATACTATTTTTTTTTTTTTTTTTTTTTGGTCAAGTGAAAGCATACAAACCCAAAACATTGGCTTTCAACGTTGAGGCCATTGACCATTGATATCAGTCTCAGGGAATTCAAATTAAAATGTCACATACAGAAAGGACACATATTCCAGATGATTTACAGGAGATGATGATTATAATTCAGCACTGTGTAATTTCCAGGCTGCTGCTGTTAATTCCTCATTCAGGTGCTTCTTGAGGAGATGGGAGCATTTAATTTGTAAAACCTTGTTCTTTGGGCAACTGCACCTGGTGGTATTCAGACTTTGTGACTTCTGGCATGAAATGAAGATTAATCCCTATGGTTTCTCTTTTTTGGGGGTCTCTGTATCTGCATTGGGGGTGTGACGCTTGATGCGGTTGCTTCTTCAGCTGGTTTAGGGATTATGTTGGAAGTCCATCTTATTGCTCAGAGTAAAATTAATAGTGTAAAGACTTTCCCAGGTAGATCTGTTCTGTGGCAGTCGTTGAGATGCAGTTTAAATGATAAAGTGACAGCAGTCTTCCAGTGAGCTCTTTTCAGTACACTTTGCCAGCAGTGAGTCTGGTTTCACTTCAACTGACCCCTTCATTTAGCAGCTTGCGTTAGCCTAGTCTGTTTTAATTTCATTTCCTTCCTTGACAGAATACCTACAGAAGTTTCTCATGCAGTTTTTTTTCTCAAGTGAAAATAGCTTTGTTAATTGGCTAACATAACCATTAGGTTCACTTTGCTTCTGGTCAGTTCTTTTTTCTTTGGTGTGTGAAAGTATTAGTTTCGCTGTTCACCATAATAAATGTTTTTTCAGAAAAACTGAAATATTTAGACAGCTGTTTCCTTTATTCAGTACAGCACTAAAGAGGATATTTTTACTACCCTGACACTGTGTTCTTAAACTCATTAATTCATTTGGCTTCTTGTTTTGCCTTCTCTGTGCTAAACCAATTGGTTTATGATAGTCTGTTCTCTTACTTCTCTGTGGTGCTTTCTGTTCTCACTGTACGAGGCGAAGCAGGTATTTCATCAAGGGATTTGGCATCTGTAATATCAAATGGTGTTGGAGATGGGATTTGACTTCCCTGAAAACCTAAAGTAATAATTTTCAGTGTTGTAAATTCAGGCTTCGTAAATATTTCATACGTAGCTGAAATAGGCTTGTTGCACTCCTGTGAGACTACTGTTCTCTTACCAGCCTAGGCAGAGCTCGGCGTGGGTTTCTGCACACCAGCACTTCTGAAAGTCACCCCCAAAACACACTGAATGCTTTCCATGCCAAGTGAAAGGCATTTGTTGTTTATCAACTTGATAGGATTTTACGTACCGAGAGTACCTGCTACTTTTACAGGATGTAAGTACTACTTAAACACACCACATACTTTAATATATTGATTTAAACTTAATACTCTATTTCAGACACACTTTGTGTTTTCAGCTGGCGCATCTTTGCACATCCTAGAGTCCGGCAAATCTGAGGCACCTCCTGGTAAAGATTTGCTGAATTCCTTTACAAGTGGCATTTGATGTCAGTCCCGCTTTGAACATCATGTACTTAATGACAATTTGTAGTCACCAGAATGGTTGCATAGGAGGCTTTTTGGTTGTGTGGTGGGTGGTATTGGGTTTTTTTTTGTGTGTGTGTGTATTTTTTTTTTTTTTTTAAAAAAAAAAACCCTGTAGTTCTATGCAGGCTAAATAATTCTCTGCAGCATGTATTAGGCTTTCTGAATTACTAAAACTTTTCATATTTTGAGAGAAATTTCCTTGTGTTTAAAGTCTGTAGAACTTTCAAAATACTCTTTATGGCACACAGAGCTAGTGTTGGAAATTCATGCAATGCTGGGAAAACAGTACAGCACTCCCCAAAATGAGGCTTTCGCAGTCTACAGCTTTGTGTTGCGAGGCCGTGAAGCATGGAGCGATGTTACTCAGCATGCAATATCTGTATTTGCCAGAGATTGTTCTGAATAGCAGATGCGTATGACAGAAACACACTTATATGAATATAACCTTGTATATGTTAATGTTCTTTTCCACTTCTCGGATAATTTTAGGAACTGTGGCAAACTTGGACAGTGGGCTTTGTAGAGTTACCTCGTGGCAGAGGTGTTCTCCCAGTGGTTCTCTCCTTTCTGTAAGAATCTTCACTGTTAGATGTCCAAAGATGAAGAAACAGTATCTTTTAAAATATTTTTTTAAAAGCCTTCCTCATCTCTTGTTTTCCTCAGAATTCCTTAACTATCCTTGTTTTCCCCAGATCCCTATTTATAGCCAGTATCTCTGTTACCCGGAGGACTCAGCCGGCAGGGCTTGGGGGGGGATTCCTGGAGGTGACATCATCTCGTCTGCACAGCAGGCTCCTGCTGGCATGGCAAGGAGGGAAAAACCCTTTACTACAGATGAGATAAGAGAGCTTGCAAAATGCGTTTTATAGAGAATAAGCGCTTAGACATAATATATTACCCACTTCTTTCTGCCTGAAGAAATAATGTCTGAAAACTCTTGTTGCAGGCTTGGTCTTGAATTTTTAAACTGTCCACCCACTCTTTTCTGTCCTGAAGACTCCTTTGTATTTCTTTTCAAGTGGAACTTAAAAGCTTTTTGAAGCAAACAGAGGAGAGAAGAGATTTTTAATTTCCTGGTCTTCTGAGTGGTGGAACATGAATTGGATGGAACTTGAGAAGCTTCATTCTGACAATAAATGTGCCTTCAGTGGCAGGTAGGGCTTAGGGCGGTACGTGTTTTATTGTCTTTTTGTCCTCTTGGATACTCAGCATCCCTCCTTTTACGTATCCAGTGATTAGATAGTATCATCGGGAGCAGTGAATGCACGTGAGGCACATATGTAGCTTATTTGCCACCTGTATTTTTTTATGAGGAAGAAAAAGGCTTTCTTGGGGGAAAAAGCAAAATTGACATTTTCTCCTATTCATGGTATGCAATAAAATGTTTTTTTGACAAGAGGTACATATGGATGTCGTCATCTGGGAAAGTCCAAGCACCTGAGAAGGGAGGATAAACCTTCTTGTCCCATCTTGCAGATAAGGATTTGGAGTGGACCTTATCGTGCAGGTGAGGATTTGGAGGTGTGTGTTTGTTTTGTTTTTAAAAAGAATAATTCTAAAACCCCGAATGGCATGGAGTCCGGCTTTTGGCATTGGAGGCTTGCGTTTGCTGCAGCCCTGAGCCCAGATAACAGAGCTAAGCAGAGAGGCAGTGATCCATGTAGCAAAAGCGGCACTCGGCCTGCCCAGAACGATTTTTGATTTGCAGCATGGCAGGGCTGGAGCAGCAGCTGATGAGCTGTTGAAACTTGAGCAACTGTATCCCCACTTCACTTGCCCGAGTGCCAGAACACTTAAACTCCAACCCACCTTCCCCTTCGCTGTCCCCCAGTGGTCCAGCTTACTCAAGTTTAAGGTAGTGCTTGCTCTAGAGATATTAGTCATGGTGAATCAGGTTAGGGATAAAGCTGTAGCTAAAATGCAGAGGAAACAAGTCCTTTTTAAAATGATATATCTACAGTGACCTGTGCATTTCGGAAATGTGTGTCTGAGGAGGAAGTAGTCTGGGAGAGGTTCTTTTTAAAAACAAACTGTTCATCGATATGATTGATGTTAGGCCGTGTATTGTCGCTGGCAGCACCAGAAGAGTATAGATACGTACCTCAAATGGAGGTATTCAGGAAGCTACTTAAAACGGCAGGTATGGCTCCCTGCTTCCCTCCCCAGTTAGGTTACATTTTGAGGCACAAAGAGATCTGCTTAGCTAGGCGAAAAAACAAAACAAAACAACCCCTCCCCCCCAAAAACAACCAAAAAAACACAGAGTTTGTAATCAGGATGTGTTTGCAAACTTGCATATACTGGGTATGTTAGTTCTTGTTTACTTTACAACGACTGATTCTTGCACCTCGATTCTTATGCAAGTCTCCAAAGCAGACAGCTAAAGGTGCGTAGGGGAAGAGGTGGTCAACGCAGCAGCTGGAGGGCTCGTGCTCCTGTCTTTCCCTTACAAAACCAAGAGGGGAAGAAAGCCGATTTCTTGGCTGAAAAAATATACTGGTGTTTTCTAAAGGCAAAAAGATTTCAGCCTCAGCTGTCGAAAACTGATCCTGAGATACTGCTGATAACGTGCTCTTCTGTGAGAAGCTTGAACCCTGTCGCAGGTGACAGCTGACCTACTTAGTGAAGCCTGGTTGAAAAGCAGTGGCCAGCCCTGGCGCCCGTGAGGGACAGGGACGTGCGGCCGCCCTGTGGGGACCCTGCCCCGGCCGTCTGCCCTACAAGAAATCTTCTGTCTCCTCCGTGTAATTAGCGGCAGCGCTTACACCAGCACACTGGCAACAGTTTGGTGCTTTGAAGAAAAGCCCTTACCCAAGGGAGGAGAGAGAAAGGAGGCACAGTTTGCAAAATGCCTTGGTGGTTTAAGCCTGTGTGAAAGGAAGGTGTCTGGTGGCTGAGTGGTTGTAGAAGGAAGGAGAGGTTAGTGGGTAGGTGATACCAGTTCACAGACTGACTTGCATATCCTCTAAAATATATGTACTTTTTAAAAATGTCCCAATAAAAACCTCAATTTGCTTCATCCCTTTTTAAACACTTCAAAGCAAGATTTAGTTGCTTAAGGTGAAGTGTGTGTTCAGACTCTTGGACTCCCAGTCATGATTAACTCTCCTCTCTTACCTTGCTAATTGCTTCAAAGAATGTAAGAATTCCCATCAAATGTTAGCAGAGACTTATCGCTCTGGGATCCTAACTTATTTGTTTTTGGAATTACGGGGGGCAGGGGAGAGGAGGGCCAAGCGCACACAGCAGTAGGAGTTTTGCTGTTGCGACTTACGTGCCGGTCGTTTAAGTCAAGTGGAATTGGAAATGTATTGCATGCCTTGCACTCTCTCTGGCAGCCATCCTGAGGAAGGGAAACAATTAGTTCCTCTTCATATCACTGGGCCGTGAGTGTGTGCTTGGGGCTGAGTGCACGTTGGAGTGCTTTCTTCAGCCGGGGCCATTAGTCATACCAAGCAGCTCAGTCATTTTCTCTGTGAAGAGCTGGTGTTTTTATGAACCTTAAAATAAAGGGAATAATGGCCACGTACAGTGCAGCTTCTTAGAATTTTTTCGGTTAGGCTTTTATTCTATTTCTGCGAGAAGAGGTAAAGACGCAAAGAGAGACAAATGCAACTGCCCAAAGCACAGCTTTTTACCGGTGCGAAGGCCAGCGTTCCCCAGCTGGGGCTTGTGAATGTGTGAGGACCAGGTAGTACCGCTTTCCAGTCAAAGAAAGATATCTCCCTGTGCGTGTCTCAATTTATTTATATTTAACGTAGATCCCAATGTGTATATGTGAATAGATCTGAAATCTTTGCTTCGTTAAAAAATTCTGCTAGGGGCCCTTCTGTCCTTGATGGCAATTTTGTGGAGTCAAAATTTTGTGGGTTTGACCAACTTGAAAACAATATTAACATGAGGCAGAAAGAAACGTATTTGTCATCTAGAAAAGGAAAAGAAAGAGGGCTAAGTATTTTCAACACCCATTAAAGGCAGCTCTTCACGGTAGTTGCTTGAGTTAATGAAGACATCGTGTTGTGTAAAGCAACTCGTGTTGGTGTCCGGGTGCAAGCTGCTGGTCTGGACTCCTCCAAATTCAGTCCTGATATGGCATATTAATTTCTGACTGTTCAAAGGGTAGATCCCCAGTTTGGAGATAGTACACAGAGGGTTTAAATTTCCCAGTTATTAAAGTAATGGTGTAGGGGGGATTTATTTGCTTTTTTTTAGCATGATGTTGGGGCTTGAATGATGATGGGAAAACCAGAATAAAAGAGGTAGCAATGGTCAGTTTACCTGAGAATTAAGGTTTCTTTTTCATTGCTGTATCAGTTTTGGTGTGAAGGTTCATATTTTGCTTTTATTAAAAAAAAAAAACCCAAAACAAAACATCTGCATGTTGTATCAGGACTTCAGGATTGTATTTTGTGAATGGGAAGTACATCACAGGCAGCAGCTCAGATGTGATACTTGTTTGGTACTACTGCTTCCTTTATTTTGGTTGACTTTCACATTTAGCTGCCAGGCTCTGACAACACGGGAACGAATTGAGAAATGTTCGTGCTGTGGGTTAACTTAATGCTGGGAGTCCTCTGGTTCCCTGGGTTGCCATGACTCCAGTAAGTGCGTTCGTTCATAAGTGTGTGAGGTCTCCTGAATGCCAAGGTGATCAAACACCCAGCTACAGGATGACTCTTGGGGCTGAATTTGTTTGCGATGGGTTCCCAGTGGGTCCACACCTCATGGCCTCGAGCTGTCCCGGTGCCAGTGGCATTGTGGTAGGTGTGACAGGCCATATACTCCTGGTTCAAGATCAGTTGAAGATGGTAAGTCAGTGGTTGCATCGAGGTTTTTCTTTTCCAGCAGCTCTGACTTTTCTCAACCCCCAGAGCAAAATGCAGGACAAGAAAGTAATTGAGCTGGTGAGGTTTACGAGGTGAAGAACAAAGGGCTAACCAGTCTTGTTTCATTCAGTCATCCAGAAGCTGCCATTTTCTTCTGTGGAAGTTGAATGCCATGTGTAATAGCCGATATATATATTTATGGGAGGTGGAGGAATTCTTGGGCGACCCAGGCTGTCACATCCACATCGTTCACTTCTCTAATATCCCTCTTCACAGTGTCATGAGGTCCATATGGCTCTGAATTCAGTGTTTGACTACTCCAAATTCCTTGTGCGTAGCATTGAAAACTCATAAGCTGGAAAATTGTTATGTCAACATCATTTTTCAACCTCCTTCCTCCCATGATATTTCTTTGAAAAGGGACATTTATTCAGTAGAGCTGTTGATTATGTGTAATGTTGATTGTGTATTGTATAATGTGGATGCAAACGGTTAATAGTACTTACTAAGCTTTTAAATATTATTCCCATGTGTCACTTTACCATCTGTGATACTGAAATACAGTAGCTAACTTCTGACCCTCAGACATCTTTGTAGAGTTGGAATTGGTTTTTTTTGGGCGTATGTGAGTCAAGCCTGCTTTTAGTCAAATAATAGCTATATCTGAAGTCCTGTAGTTATTGTCAAGGCACTGGCTTCTAATTTTCCACATCCTGTAATAGTCCATCTTGTAATATTATATAAACCTTGCAATTTGTGCTGGAAGGTGAAGAACTTACATGAAATTTCTGGTAATTATTAGCCCACACATATTGGGCCATTAGGAGTAGCCTTCCCACCTTTCAGTAAGTATCTTACTGCGGTTTTGAGTATATTGCTGAGCATATACTAATCTGTAAAGAATATTATTCTAATAAAGAATAATAAAAAGAATAAAGAATAATACTTTAATTGCAACTAAGCTACCTCTATTTAAGAAGTTTATTATTATTCTTTAATGAGTTTTGTTTTGGTTTTAGTATCTTGCCAAATTCAGTAACTAGCAGTTGACAGTGTCTTAAAGAGCAGAGTAATACATGGTAAGTATTTTCTCTCTAGTTGAGCAAAATTGGACTGATTGTTATGGCAGCAGCTTCATTGACAGTAAAAACAACTATAGGGAATGATGTTGGAGTTTTAGTACAACTATTTTGTATCAGAGGATTTGCAAACATAGCACTGTACATCTTGCAGTATTGAAGGAAAAAAATACTTTCTGGATTTTTTTGCAAAGCACCAGGTTTTCTTTCCCCCGGGAGCGAACGCTGTTTCAGAGTGCGTTGTAGTGGGAGAGGGGATGTCGGAGAGCGATGCTGCTGCTGCTGCTTGCAACAACATCCTTCAAAAACCTGCACAGCTGAACTACCAGCAGTTAAAAATTGGCAGAGGTGGGGGGAGAGAGAGGGTATTGCTTACCTTGCCAAGGACATGAACATTGTCTAACAGTGCCACCCAGTGATGTCTGCCATAACAGCACGGGAGAGCAAGGCACTCTGTGTGTGTGGGGGAAGGGGGACAGGCTGGAGGGGCCAAACCCCATGGACACGAAGCACTACGCCGCATGCGGTGTTAGTTTTGCTGGTGCTTAAGCTATCTTCTATGAGTTGCGTATTTGCCATGAGGGAAATAAAGCAACCTGCTCACAAGAGAAGTCTACTTCCAGCTTGAGGGGGTGCCTTATTAAATACCCACATGTGGGATTAAGCTTTGTAGCTGGGTCTCAGGAGAGATGATTTTTGGAGTGTACAAAATGCATTTAGGTTCCTATGTCTTGTTCAAGTACAGTAGTATTAAACCGGCAGTGCAGTCCTGTTGCTGTAAGTGTGATAAGAGCTCGGTCTAGCTCTTTGACATGTTTGTAGTCCACGTGTACTAAGAACACGATCATTTTTAGATGAGGCTCAGTGGCCCAATGCGGCAGTAATTGAGCATAACCAGGCTGTGGAATCAAATCATCACCGAGTATTTCTTACTGATCTAAACTATGGATCAGTCTTTTGCAAACATCCTTATCTTTTGTGTTTAAAAAATGATAATGGAACAAAGCCCCAAACAAAACTAAGGTAATTTCTGAAGTCTTACAAGAAAGAGAGACTGCATAATATCAGCTTTAACTGGCATCAGTCCTTCTCTGTCTTCTGCTGTGTCTTGCCAGATACTATGCTGGAAAACAGCAAAATCTAGAAAGCTGGAGTTCAACTTGCAAGCGCTGAGTCCAGGGTTGGAATTAGGCAGAATTGTAATTTTTAAGCTCTGAGACCCACCTGGAGAGGTGGAAAGGTGACTGGGCTCTGCACAGGGAGGCATAGCATTTTAAGACTGTAACAGTAGCTATTGCATTTTTTAGGAAGGTAATACAGACAAATCGGAGCGTTTTCACAAACGTACCATTTGTATTCGAAGCTGTAAGTGGAGATTACATGAAGTAAAAGATTAATGTGTATTTAAAAGAAAAAGACACTTAACAGTGTGGTTGTGGTCTGAAACTAAAAAGGATGGGTTTTATTGTTGTTCAGCACTTTAATTTCAAGCCAGACATAGTCAATAAAAGTCACTGCAAGGCTACAGAAAGATGAGCTGCTGCCTTTTATGGTTTACACTTTTTAATAGTATCTGGCTCCGAAGCAGTTTGGAAAAAAAAAATGGAAGAATGCGTTCTGAGTACTGATGATATCACTGGCTAACTTCTATTATTTTGCATACTTTAATATATGAAATTAATTTGTTATTGCTTCAAACTGTAGAAGGCTAATGTGTATTTTAACATCACAGGTAGGAGTTGAAAGTTCATGTATCATGCTTCCTAGAAATACTTTGAGGAAAAGAAGGATAAATTGGTTACTTGCCTTTCTCGAGAGATCAGTGGTAAAGTTACCACTGTTAGCATGTTATTGTTAGTGTGTTAGCTAGCAGTGCTATTTCAGAATAGTATGTTTGATTTCTGGGGAGTGTGTATGTGGTGATAATGTTAAAACAGATAAAACAAATACTCTTGAAAAAGGCAGTGAATCTTTTTTTTTTTTTTTTTTCTTCTCGATGATATATAGAATTCTTTAAAAACTCTCAAAACTGGAGTCTGAAGGCAGGTGCCTTTATGTAGATCAGGCTTTTCTGCATTCAGTAAAATGGCAGCACTGCCACCAGATTTCTAAAAACTGCTTCTTTATAAGACAGGACTAAATCCTCAGTTTTGTTTTGTAAGCTTTGCAGTGTGAAAGTAATAAATTACTTGTTCTTAAATGCTCCCACCTTTTGAATTTCTGGGTGCTGATCAAGACCTAAAGGGATGTCTTTCCTACTCCTGTCTTTGAAAATCTGCGGCTATAAGCTGAGTTTGGCTTTTGTGCTGTTTACTTGGAATTAGCAGAGTCCATTGATAAGCAGAGTGTCACTCTACAATTTTATTATCCTACTTTGGGACTAACGGGGTTGGGGCATGCATGTGCATGAACTTCTCTTGTGTTCAGAGGGAGTAGTGGTACCACAGAGAAAGCTCCCCAGCTGAACAGGCTCAAAGCACTGCCTAATCTACTGGAAATGTGTGAGGAGACTGGCACTGTTCGACTTCCAGAGAGCTGCTGCGAACCTTTGTATACTCCAACAAGCAGAATTTGACAATTTTAATTTACTGCTGTTCCTTGTCTGCAGCTGTCTTAAGGTGGAAGAGAAGGAAGAGCGCTAAAGCTCTGTATTAGTTGGAAGTTCAAAGGGATGACAGGGAGTGGCTGTTCGGTTTTGGACTTGGCTATCAAGCGTTTCCTTTATGTAATAAAACCTTAAACTAAGTAAGTGCTAATTGTATTCTTGTCTAGATAACTTCATCCCCAATGAAATGGCTTAAGTGGAGTAGTTACTACTTTAGATGTTAAGACTTCCAGATTGATTATTCACTCTTTTAACTCGGGCAATATAACTTGATGTAGCTAGCAGTATTGCTGCTGAACTTCCCCATTTGACCTCGTTTTGATAGCAGCACTGTTTTTAACCCCTATTAAACTTAGCAATGGCTCTGTTGTGGTTTAACCCTGATTGGCAACCAAGCACCACACAGCTGCTCGCTCACCCTCCCCCTACCCCAGTGGAATGGGGGAGAGAATCGGGGGGGAGGGGGGGAAACCAACCAAACCCTAAAACCCGTGGGTTGAGATAAAGACAGTTTAATAGGACAGCAGAGAAAGAGAAAATAACAATAATAATAACAGAATATACAAAACAAGTGACACAAGTGATACACAGTGCAATTGCTCCCCACCCGATGCCCAGCCTGTCCCCAAGCAGCAACCACTCCCTCCCCGGCCAGCTCCCCCAGTTTCTATACTGAGCTTGACATCAGGTGGTATGGAATAGCCCTGATGGCTAATTGGGATCAGCTGTCCTGCCTGCATTCCCTCCCAGATTCTTGTGCACCTGGCAGAGCATGGGAAGCTGAAAAGTGTAAACAACTGAAACCAGGACAGGCTCCAAGAACTTTTTTTTGTGAGTGGTTTTTGTTTTTTTTTTTTTTTTACTTAATGAAAAAGTGTCATGACTTTTGCATTTCAATAATCGACTTCCAAAAAAACCCACTGCTGAGCCTTTTTGGGATGATGGGATCTCCTCCATACCATCACTGGTTCCTCTTGACTTAAACATTTGTTTCTAATGATAACTGATGTTGAATCTTTGGTGTATGGATGTTCTGTGGCATTTTGCATTAGTAAAGTCTGAAAAATACACCATCTAGGACATACTGGCAGTCCACTCTCTCATGTCAAAGCACTTGGACCTGTTGCTTGCAAAGGAAGGTGTCTGAGCCATCTACATTCATGGACTTGCTATAGCTACTGTTCTTGTATGACAGTCAAAATGATTTCTATGATTTCTCCATAGTGGGGCTGTTACTCTCTATGCTTTCTGCAGTCCAGTATTAACATCTATACATGTGCAAACATAACGAGTGCTTTTCTGCAGTGAAGGCAGTTGTTCTTCTGTTTCTTTTTTTTAATGACATGTGCATGATGGTGTGTTAAAATTTAAAAATATTTCCCCAGCTCACACAAATTTCTGCTGGGAGAAAAAAAGATACAAGTGATCTGTTATTAACGTATTTTTTCAGGATAGCCTTTCACAGGATCAAATGTTTAGACTTTACTTAGTCTCAGTGTCTGAATTCTGGTGCTTAGCTTTATTTTGGCATCTGTTCTAATACATTCCGTAACTAAAGTTAACCAAATTTTTTTCTCTTTGGTTTCTTAATGTCAGATTTGCAGTAACATGCTGTGCATGTACCAGGACATGAGTGTGTGTAGGTGTTTTGGTCTGTGTTAGTTCTTTACTCAGATAATTGTTAACACTATTGAAGTATTTGCTTTCCTAGCTTAGATTTGCTTGTTCCTGTTGGGTTTGAAAAAAGTAGTCTGGTGCCATCTGTTCATTTCAGACTGCTGTATAGCTTGACCTTTGTAATCCTTGTCAGATGTAGCACAGTGCTGCCTTTGCTGGACGTATTTCGCAAGGGAGGCTTCTTCTCCCTACCCGTTTAAAACCAAACCTGGATGGTTTCACTGTTTTGTGGGGTTTAATTATTGTTGTGTGTTTTGCAGAGGTTTTTCCCATGGAAGAGGCTTGATCAGTGTATAGGCTTCAAAAATGTGTCTGCCTACTGTTTGCTGCTGCATGCAGGCCATCATTTTGATCTGTCATTTCTTTTAATTCACAGGACTGTTCAATATATGAGAGTACACAGGAAACTTGTTCAGTTTGTTCTATAGAAGTATGGTTTGTTTTCCTTAAATCGGTAAACTGGTAACCTCTTAACCCTCAACCCAAAACATGGAAAATCTTTTATTAAAAGTCTGTGTGCAGTCTTCCTACTGCAAAGAAAAGGGGGAAAAAAAGACACTAAAGGAATATGTGAATTGTGTAAACACCAATATTCTTGATTTTGAGCAATTTCTGTTTTCTGTATTGCCATCTTGTTAAGGGACTGATCTCAGTCTTACTAAAACGTCCATGAAAATTTCAGTTCAGAAAGTGAACTCTCAAATCACAAGTTTGTAACACAGATTCAAATATATACCACCATTTAAAACTTAGTTACACTTAGAATTAATTCTGATATTTATTATGATGATACTACAGTAGCTAAGAAAAATAAAAAAAGTAGAAAACTCCAGCAAAGAAGTGTTTGAAGATGTCTGCATTTTCAAATAGGATGTGTTTGGGAACTTAAAATCCTTATACATGGGACATTGGCATTCAGAGTCTTTAAATACTTCATACTGTTCTTCCCTAAACCAAAGTTGTTCAGTGTGCTTCAATTTAATCTTACTCATAAGAAAGGAAGATTGCAACAAAAGAAAGCAAACCAACACCCCCCCAACACTAAACCATCCACTCTCTTAGAAACATGGCTGTATGATTTCTGTGCAGTTCAAACCTTTTTATCCTTTCCAGTCAAATAGAACAACACTGGATACATTTTTTGTTTATTAAGATTTTTAAGCTCACATCTGTTAATGTTCTTTGTTTTCATAGCTAAGGTTTTTTTGTTTTTTTTTTCCCCAATATGTTTTAAATTATCACATTTCTTGCAGTAATTGAGCTGGGAATTAGTAAGACTCGCAGTTAATTGTGCATTTCTAAGCAAATGTCTAAGCCTCTCACTAGTACTTAGTTCCTTTAGCATTAGTTTATTTTGGAGAAATTAGGTTGAGTAAAATGGTATGTTAATTTTTCTTGCTGAACTACTTTTCAGAAATGTGTTGACCTGTGTAGTAGTTAATCAAATTGTTGGCAAATTAATTGAAGTTAACTAATTAATAATAATTTAGAAAGTCTTATGCATCAAGCATTTGATGTCTTAATAGCATTTGAGACACATCTGTATGCATGAAATGGTCTATATGCAGTTTCATGTAGGCCTGAAGAATGTCCCACATATGGGGATCAACCAAGGTGATGTTTACACCCTGGGGATCACCAAGGTGATGTGTCAATGTAACAAAAATGTGTCTCGGTGGAAGAAGAGAGAAGTTCCAAAATATAGACTTAAATACAGGTTGGAAGCAGTCTAGTTTTATAGATAAATATCTGTACAAAAATGCTGGTCTTAAGATGATAAACCCTCCCTGCATCTGTGTGTTAAATTGCAGAAATAACCCGCGTGATAAAATAAAAGTAGCAATAATTTGTCCTCCTCTTAAGCCAGATGAGTTTTGTGAAGTGCAAGTGCCTAATACATAGCCGGGCTTCATAACGGAAACAGTTGCAAGAGTATCGCTGAGAATAATACATTTTCAAGAGAAAAAAAATGACAATGATTGAAAAATTATTCTGGCTTTTTGAGCCAGAAGAGACCTGCTGGCTCAAAAAGCAAGAGCCTCACTTGACAAAATGGATTCCTTTACAGGAAGCACTGTAAGGTAAATGGTGTGGGAAGGTACATGGGCCATAATGTTATTTAAACCACATTGTAAAATTATTCATGCTTTTTATTCATGCTTTTGTACCTAATATTAGAAAATGTATGTATTTTTCAGTGAAAGTGTATGTGAACTGCCTTCAGCCATATATTTAGTAGAGAGGTTACTGTGCAATAACACTTTCCTAAATATTTATCTGAAGTAACTTTTGGATAGGAATTTTACATACATATATCTATAAAATTACATAAATAAAGTCTATTGTGTGCATATGTACACTACAAATTATTAAAATCATATATATGAAATACATATAAAACCATATAAAAGATAAAGTTTTGGATTTGGTTTTTTTTTTTTTTTTTAAATATACATATAGTGGCCACTGAGTAACGCTGGTACAGCAACTGCTGCGTGAGAGCTGCCTGTGCTGGGCAGTATTGCCGAAACCCAAACCATAACTGCGAATGTTGATCTCCGAAGAAAGTCTTGCCTCCAAGTCGGGAGCTGATGTCCTCTCCCTGCCGTCGCAGTGCTGCTGTGTCACTGTTAGGGCTCTTCCCTGTGTCTCTCCTGATGTAAATACGTGGTTGATAATGAGCTAGCGGTTGCTAGTCCTCTGGGAAGCTGCGTACGTGAACTCTGTGGCTCGATGGCGAAAGCGGAGCACTGTACGCATGGCACTGCCAAAATTAGTAAAGCAGTGGTGGCAAGTGGCTGGGAATCTGGAGGGATTATTTTAAAATCGCAAAAGGAGGAATTGCGGGACCGGAAGGACCTTTCCTGGGGCACTGAATCAGCTCATCTGTCACCTCCGGGGCTCTTGCAACCCTCTCTAGAAATGATTCAAACTCCCCCTGAAGACTGTTGAGATTTGTTTCTCTCTCCACCTGGATTCAAAGAGCATGTGAGACCCTTTTCAGCACTCGTGTCTGGCAGAAGCTTCTTACTTGTAACCTAGTTTATACCCACTTGTTCTCTCTGGTCAGCACTGTCCACTGGTTTCTCTCCAGCCCATCTTTCCCCTTTACTGCTCTGATGTCTCTGCAGCAGGCAACCATCTCCCTCCCTTCCCCCGACTTTCATTTTGTGTAGCAGAAGGAGGCAAACTCTTTTAGCTTCTCATAAAACAGACCCAGGCTTGGTGTGATCGTCTTCACAGCCCTGCTCTGCACCTGTTAGGGTATGAATTTATTTCTTGATCGCAGGTGGCCAGAGCTGTATATGGTGCTCCTGGCGATCGCTCGCCAGAGCCTTCCCGATTACTGCGTCTCAAGCTTGCCTCATATGTTCCAGGGTTGTACATATTAAATAATTTGTGCTGTTTACTGCATTTCTTTCCTCTCTTTTAAATGCAATTAGAAACAGAAAGCCTGACTGTATGTAGCTTATTTAAGCAAGACGCAACCTGATGGTGAGGGTCTGGAACCAGGGCACGTTTTGAAAGTACAAAGCTTGAGAAATAGAAGTATAAAACTTGGACTAATGAAATGGAAAATTTTAGTGCGGTCTTTCAGGAAAAAAGCAGAAGACCCTCAAACCTCTGCTGGTAAATAGATATCAGTGACAAGAATAGTTTAAAAAGTTATTGCTTAATATTTTTCAAGTTGGAACTGTGCAAAACATCCTAAATAGGAACAAAATCCTGCCCTGTCAGGAGAATGCTCTGGGTGATGCAATCAGCATTTCCTTTTTTAACCTCAATATTTCTGTAATATACCATTGATATTCACTTCAGAAAATCATGTAGAGAGGCAGCCTGAAATAAATAGACTGCAGTGGAAACACAGCCTAAAAATGATCTTAGATGTGATACACCAAAGCCTCTAAGTGCAGTAACCAGCTTGAGGGGGAATCATCAGCTGGTTCTTTGCACATCAAAAAAATGCCGTGTTGCAATTTTGGTGTTCAGAATATAGTACTGGAGACCTTCAGTACTTGCCTTTGATATTGTGGGAATACACACCTCAATTTTTTTTTTGTCAGGCTTTTGTTTCTCCTTCCTTTCTTGGGGGGAGGGAGGCATATTTGGAAAGCAAACAAAACTTTCTATTTTTAATACTTGCTGTTGCATGAGAGAACAAAAAGTCATGAAATTTAAAGTAATTCTTAGCTGCTGAATGCCTAGTCTAGCAAAGACTACAGAAATGTTACCTCTAGACTCTATTGTAATTGTTGTCACTGTGGATGTGATGCATTTACTTTTACATCAAACAACTTTTTTTTTACCCCATTTATCTCAAAAACACCGTGCGATCTTTGCAGTAATGGTAGCAATAAGAGTTGTTTGAACTCCTAGAGGTGAGGGGGAAAAATTTAACGCCCGGGGAAATGTTCGCAAAATTAATGCCCAAAGTTATGCAGGTAGGAATTAGATAAGGATTCCTAGCATGGGAATATGCTGAACCCCTGATCCTGAAACTTGGGGTAGGGGCACTGGATTGCCTATGACTTGTTGTAGAGGCCTGTGTAGGGATAAGACTATAAAAACCAGCTTCCACTACATGATTGGAAATGGCAATCTGAAACCTTGTAAGATTTTCATTCCGGTTGTGTGGACTGTGTGTTGGGAGCTGCGGCATGCAGCTCAGAAGGCTGAGTAATTCTCTGTGGTGAAAAGGTAAAATGCAATAGTACCTTCCTACGCCATTTCTGAAGAAACACTTTAGGTATATGAACTAGAATATGACCTAATTTTTTTTGTTCATCTAAGTTATCACACACTGACCTTATGACTTCAACACAAAATTTACAGTGGCAGGAATTCTTCATAAATGGTGACAAATCTCCTTTTAATTAATCTAGATATTTTTCTGTGAGGCTTAATATGTCATTTCTAGTTAGTCTAGTAGAAAGCTAGCTTGACAGTTCTGTTCTTTTTTTGGCAGAACATTGTGCCCACAATGAATACTTCATGCAGACTTCTCTGGTGTAGCGGCCAAATGTAATCTACAGGACCATAGGTTGTATTGCATGCGTAAATTCAGTTCAGTTGTGCAGTTAGGGGCTGTAAGTCCACCATTTGCTCATGTAATTGTCTACTTTCAACAGGTAATACTTTTCATCCAGGGAATAATTTTTAAAGAAATCTGAGAGATTCTTGCAGGTTTTTGTCATGAGTGAGTCATTCTGGTGGTATAGTTCCTCTGCACCACAGGACCAGTGAGAATCTTGGGTTTGGTGCGAACCTTCAATGAGATGTGTCAAAACAAATGACTTCCTTTTCCTGTTTGCCCCGGAAACTCTAAGCTCAAGATCTGATACGAACTGGGCAGAATTTTCAGTTGGTGCTTGTGGCAGAAAGTGCAATTCTAGAAACACTAAAGTATATCTGGATTAGTTTTGATTTTATGCAATGGTTTACCTATTGCAGAGAGATGATATTTCAAAAGTTGAGGAGAACTTACTGTTGGCATTTGGAAAGAAATTAAATATTTTGACATAAAATTTCCATTTGTTCAAGTTTTCTTAGTCTAAACAAAATATTAACCCAAATCAGGCTCTATAAATTCCTAGTTTCCCCTGTTTCCTATGTAACACTCTCAGAGGAGGTAAGCTTCAATGAAGTCCCGGTGAACCAGAGCTTGTTTGCTGCCATGATGCTCTCACAGCCAGTTCTGAAAATTTTTACTGCTGGGAAAATGAGCAGGAGAAAGCAAGAAGACTGATGTTTGATGGCATTT
>VZTL01065397.1:0-43718 GCA_013400535.1 Scopus umbretta | reverse complement strand
ATTTTCAAAATGGATGACTGGAAACCACTTCTTGTTCTTCTCTTTGTTTTCATCTTCTGCTCTATAGATGCACAGCAGACTGGTAATACACTAAAGAAATAACTCTTCAAGTTGATAGCAAAATTAATTTTTTTCCTTTATACCCAATACCAGAGAGAGATGAAAAATTGAGTGCCAGAGAGATAGAAAAATTGACAGTTTATTGTTTATATAAGTATAACATGGTATGCTTTTATGAAAGATATATTTAAACTAGGATAGGAGAGTTGTCCTAAAAAACCTGCAAAATTAAAGGCAACAGCTCATTAAAATTTGTTTTTGTTCATGCATCCCGAAGTTCTGTATTTTCAAAAGCAATTAAAAACTCTTATAATTGTAAGACCACCAAGAGCAAGATAAGTCACAGGATTTAGCATTTTTATTTTGGTGGTCAGGTCTTCTGGAAGATCTGCTTGAGAAAGTGGTCTGTCCAGTTGCAGAACATTTTCTGCATGACTGTTGGTTTAAGGAAATAATAACTGCTTCATCCATGCCCTACTAGTGTCATATGCTTCTGAAAGGTGTGGAGACATGTGAGTTTAATATTTACTACAAGTAAATGTGGTTAGTCCTGTTTAAGTTGGTGTGAGTTCATTTTTTTTTTTCCCCTCAGATAATAAATATTTAGTAACGTGTGCTTGCAGAATGAAGCTTAAAGTGCAGAATAACTTTTCCTCTGGGCTCACTTGACAGCAGAACAATGCATTCTTATGGTTGTGGTTCACATACAGAAGTGTGCGTAGCAATTACCATGTGTATTTACTACATATGTATTCTGAGCAGGCTGTGTATGGAAATTGCATCGGTGGGAATTTCAGCATTTTTCCTTTGCCTAAGAATGGTGTTGCAGAAGGACGTAGCCTCTGACCGTCTGTATGATGAACAGGGGAAAAGAAGGAACTAGTGGGTGCTGAGGATTTACCAGGATAGATGGAAGGATTTTTCTGCAAAAGGCCAATACATCTTGGATTCTGAAAAGCAATCAGGAGGCAGAATGACTCTTCTATTAGATTACACATCCTGTAAGAAAAAAGGAAAGTTAGAGAATATTTCTTCAGTCTGCAGGAAAGCTTCTATGGGAGACATTGTCTTCCTGGTAGATGGATCCTGGAGTATAGGGACAAAGAACTTCAAGATCATGCAAGACTTCTTGTACATGATAGTCAATGGCTTTGATATTGGGCAGACAGAAATCTGTGTTAGTATGATTCGGTACGGTGATGTGCCATACACTGAATTCTTGTTGAACACTTACTGTAACAAGAATGATATCTTACAGAAGATACAGAAATTGCATTACAAAGGAGGAAGACCAAAACTGGGCAGAGCCTCCAGTTTATGCTAGAGAATCACTTTGTAGCAAGTGCTGGTAGCCAAAAGGAAGAAGAGGTTCCTCAAATTGCTGTGGTGATAACAAATGGGCAGGCTGAAGATAATGTTCAAAACGCAACCACAGCAATCAAGGATGCTGGCATCACATTGTACGCCATAGGTGTTAAAGGTTCTCCTTTGTCTAAGCTTCAAGAAATAGCTAGTGAGCCAGCTGATAAGCATGTCTATGATGTGGAAGATTTTGCTTCTCTGCAGGGACTCTCTCACAGTATTCTACAGATGCTTTCTACTACACTAGAGGAGATAACTGGGCCAGTTGCCCAGGTTGCCCATGGTCTGTCCTGAAAGAGCTGTTTTCTTCCCAGCTTTGTTTTTTCTTATGCATAAATGAAGTACATGGAATTGCATTGTGGTGCCAAAATACAAGTTTTAACTTCCTGCATCTTCCATATATCGCTAACTAGCTTTCAATAATATCAGCTCATAACTGATAAATTTTGAGTATCTGTCTACCTTGAAAATATTCAAAATAATGGTGGGAGGGGGGGAACGTGAAAGGAGGAAGGAAACGGCAGAAACACACAACACAGTTGTAATGTGTTTCATGAATGATAAAATGTACAGTCGGTTCTTCCTTGCTCATGAACGAAGCTAGGGAAGAAACTGTAGTAATTCGTTCTATGTGATATTCTTGGGCAGCTTGCAGAAAAGCTGCACTGGAAGATGTTGTCTTTTTAGTGGATACTTCAACAAGTGTTGGCCAGGAAAACTTTCAAAAGGTGAAGAACTTCCTTTCCGCCTTGGTTTCAAGTCTTGAGGTTGGCCTTGATGCGATCCAAGTTGGGCTGGCACAATACAGTGATGAGCTTTACCAAGAATTCTTGCTGAATCAGTATTTATTGATTGAGAATTTGCCATATAGGAGTGGAGAAGCTTACACAGGGAGAGCTGTGGATTTTGTCAGCAGAGTGTATTTCACTGAACCTGCTGGTAGCAGAGCTAAGGGCTATGTCACCAGTGGAGAATCCAGTGATGAAGTTGAATTTCCTGCCAGAAAGCTGAGGAACAGAGGCATCTCCCTTCATGCTGTTGGCATTGGTGTCCAGAATACAGCCGAGCTTCAACAAATAACCAGCAAACCTTTTGCTTAAATATCTGTATAGCACTGGTAGTTTTCATGATCTTCAAGATCTTGCCACAAGACTTTTGGGAAACTTCTGCTTTGCAATTGAAAGTCAGATAGAAGGTAAGAAGTTGTCCTTACACTTGTGCCATTTCAGTTTCTCATACTGTGTAACTGTGAAAATACAGTGTAAAAAAAGTGGTCCTGGCTTTGATGCCATTTACATCAGTGTTGCTGTCACATAACATGATTGAAAATAATGGGGCTGATTTTGAGTTAGGTTGCAGTTCAGGATGACGTCCCTGTTCTTTTTAATTCATTTCAGAGTCTGTGCTGAAGTCAGTGAGGTTTAATTGTTGAAATAGGAAGGTAAGCTTATGTTCAGTCCTCTTTGTAAGCTGAGCCTTAGTGTACTGCAAAGAAAATCAGGGTCAGATTCAGATTCTAGGAAGTACATTCAATTTCATCTCATTAGAGCTGGTGGAGCCTTTTTTAGAAAATGTTTTGTTTTAATGTCATTGTACAGTTTAACAGAAAATTATTTCTTGATTAAGCTATGCTTTTGGTAACTCTCTTAATTCCCCAAAAGCCTGCTTCTGAAATTGGAGATTCTAGGAGTGACAAAAATACCATATTTTCCCATCTTTTCAATACATTTTGTGAACAGCAAAATTCACAGAAAATTTATTTTCCCTGTTCCTTCAAGGACTGTTATTGTTGAATGGTGAAAGGGAGAGAGATATAAAAGAGGCATGGTGGCAAAACTAAAATTAAAAAAAAGAGGGGTTTAAAACAATGATAAAAGTTTAAAATGTAATGTAGTTATAATTTTAAAAGGGAAACTTTTTTTCTTGTTTTGCTGAGGTCAGTGTGGATACCCCCACTCGTTTTTCTCTATGATGAGAAAAGGTTAGGGGTTAGAGACTATGCTGGTAGTTAGCCACTTGGCTTGAATCCCCTTCTCCATCATAAGCTGTTACAGTGAAGGTGCATTTACGTCCAGTTTCATTTGCCTTGCATCTGATGTGCCCTTCAGATATGCATATCTGTTTTCACTGACTGTAAGTGAAATTACAATTTTTCTTAGGGCTTTTTTTGCAGACTAATTTCACTAGAATTCTTTGTTTAATTTGTCAAAATACAGAATTATTTTAATATACAGAAATAGTGATTATACAGCATGCTTAATGGTATGCTGTAACTTAAAACTTCAGTCTAAACTTAAAATTGTGGAGATCAATAAAAAAGTGGTAATTTTCATTTAGCTTGAATTCAAAGCCAGGTCTGGGTATAGGTTGACAGTATTCCTTTTGACAACTCATCTGTCACTTTCCCCCTATATGCAGTGTTTGCAAAACAATATGCTGATGTTATTTTCCTTGTTGACTCCACTGAGAACATGAGACCTTCAACCTTTGGGAAAGTAAAACATTTCATCTCCCAGATAGTCAGACAGCTAGATGTTGGGCTTAACAAGTATAGGTTTGGCCTAGCCCAGTTTAGTGGCACAGGACAGGTGGAATTTTTACTGAACACACATGAAAATAATGAAGAGGTGCTTGACCACATTGAGCACAGCATTGCATTCACTGGGGGCTCATCAAAGACTGGAAGTGCCATGGAGTTTTTGCAGGAAACCTTTTTCATGGACAGTGCTGGAAGCTGGCTTAGTGAAAGCACTCCACAGGTTGTAGTGGTCATCACACCCTCTGGATCCAGAGGCAGTATCATGGAGGCATCTTGGATGTTGGAAGAGGTGGGGGTAGAAGTTGTCTCAGCTGATGCTGGATACTTTGAGGAAGAAGGAAAGGTGAGAGCCTCGTCTAGTATGACTTCCCAGACTTAAAAAGGGGAGAGCATTAACCTTCTCCAGCAAAACATTGTCAGTGATATGGAAGCCTCACTTCAGAAGCTTTATGACCTTGATCCAAGTGGGCCAGCAGGTATGGTGTATCACCAGAGCGAAAACAGCAGCCTAAGTAGCTTCTAGCTTGCTAGTAACCCAGAGCAACTTCTCAGGTGGCTGTGAGGGAAGAACAGAGTGCAAATGGCTGGTAGTTCTGCTTTTACAGAGGTGCTATGTTGACAAAATATTTACCACCTTTGTGTGGGTGGTGGCAATACTTGCCTATGCACAGTTTGTTGTAATTACATGTATTAACCAAGGGGAACAAGGCAGTGGTCTAGAGGGGTTGGCTGCAATGGAGTTGCCTGTTTGACTGGCAGGACAATTTTTCTTGAATTTTATTTGTAGAAAATTGCCATAGGAGAGTTTGTTTTTAACCACAGAATAACTTCCATAATATCCTGGGGTGTCCTGATCAGCAGTCACTCTTCACTCTTCTTTACTTTGCTTTTAGTGTGTTCCAGTGTGATTGTTGCAGATACTGTGTTTCTTGTGGATGAATCCAGCAAAACTGGGTCAAAAAAACTCCAGCTGATAAGGGCCTTTCTATTTAAAAATTGTTAATGCCATACATATTGGTCCAAGTAATGTAAGAGTTGGGCTAGTACTAACACAGTAATGAACCAAGGCTACAGTTCAGCCTGGACACATTCAAGGATAAATTGGAAATCTTGAACTACTTGAAGAACTTAACATATCGAGGTGGGGAAACATATACTGGAGCAGTCATTGAATTCCTGAAGAAGATGATTTTTACTCATGAAGCAGGCAGCAGGAAAAAACAAGGAGCACAGCAAATTGCAGTGGTTATCACCAATGGCCAGTACTTGGATGATTACACTGAAGCAGCATCTAAACTAAGATGTAAAGGTGTTACTGTCTATGGTGTGGGCATCCAAAATATCACAGAGAGTAGCAATCTTGATAAAATTGCAACTTATCTGCCAAGGAAACATGTAACCAGCCTGAAGTTTTTTCTACAGTTGTCAAATATTGCATGGAAAATAAATAGCTTTGTAATGAGATTGTGACAAAAACGTTTGTAGTCCTATTACAGTTGCAAAGTATGAAAAAAGAAGTACATAGATAATTGTCATTTCAGAGCTGCCAGACTTGCTGTTGGTATGTGCACCATCTGCACTTAATGCAAGAGGAAATTAACATTCAGAAAGGTTTTGGTGAGGTTTATGGAGTTCTGGGGGTGATTGATCCAAGTACCATCAAGATAAGAGCTGACCTGCTTAGAACCAGGTTCAGGGGCCAGGCTCAGGGATCTGGGGCCAGGCTCAGACATCGGAGGTCACAGTTGGGTGTCAAGCTCAGCGGTCAGAGGTCACAGTCAGGAGTTAGGGCCAGGGTTAGGGGTCCCATAGCCCGTATGTAGTGCATGGATTATCTGGTGTTACAGACCTGCAGTTCAAAAATGTGCAGTGCCTCAGAGAAGCCATAGTTAATGACTCAGTGAATGGTGTGTGTAAATTTCAAGTTTCAACTCTCCTCTGAGTCTCAGAGTAAAGAAGCAGTATTCAGCTTGAAGCCTCTGCCAGGCCAGACCTTCCCAGGAGGAGCTTTGAGCTTTGCCAGGCAGAGATTTGGTGTGAACTAGGGTGGGTGTGCCTCTTTCCTTGCTGTCACGAGAATCCTTATTACTGACAAACCAACTGATAAACCATTAGATAGAGCCAACCTTCCCATGGCCATAAAAGCTGTGAAGGGAGGTGAAATCAATTTAACTGCTGTTGGAGTGAACAAAGCAGGCAGAGCAGAACTTGAAGAGATTACTGAAGGTCAAGAAAGGTGACTCTTTGCACAGAGCTATGATGTGCTGCCAATAAAAATGTTAGGGAACTCTGCTTCTGCAATGCAAATGACAGACAAGAATTCTCTCCACTTCAGGAATACCAACACGCTCTCTTTCTCCACAGCAGTCATGCAGTTCAAGTGGCTTTCTTCCTCCCAGTGGCCCTTCAGGTAGCAAGAGGATGAGTATGGTGAGTGGGGTGGGTAATTTGACTTACTGGTAGGTAAAGTCTGACCTCCCTCAGCCAAGGGCTTGTCTTTGGTTGCAAGTTCTGTCTTGTTATGACTCTCCCAGCTGGTCTTTTAGATGATACGTAAAGATCTGTGATTTCTTCTGCAAGTTAATAGTGGAAAAGGATGGATTTTATCTACGCATGGAAGGTCTCTGGGGTGAAGTAGGATAGATGATGGGTTGGCCTTGCATGGCCTTGCTGTGAAAAGCTTCTGTGAGTAAAGGGTTACACTGTAGAGAAGAAGAAAAAGATTAAGCACTGCCAAGGTTCTGTTCCTCACTAGTTGTCTGGGTTTTTTTTTTTTTCCTGTTTGTTTGTTTTCTCCTCTGCTCTTCCCTAAGTCTGCAGCAGTCAAGTGGCGGATCTGGTATTCCTGATAGATCAGAAAGCATATGAAAAAGTAAATTCTCTGTCAGGAAGACCTTCATGTTGGAAGCTGTGGACAGCTTTGTTATTTCTAGGAAAAAAGTACATGTTGGAGTAGTCCAGTACAGCCAAGAGCCCCAGAAGGAATTTCTCTAATGAGTTCTATACTGACACCATGATAAAGGAACAGAATTGCAGTCCTCTGCATTCACTGGCAAAGGACTGAGGCTTGTCCAGAGCCTTTTTCAGCCTGCCAGTGGAGGCTGCAAGAGCCAAGGAGCCTCACAGAACCTTGTAGTGATTACAGGCAGGTATTCTGCTGACAGGGTGGAGGATGCAGCAATGGCTTTGAGAAGCGATGAGGTCCATGTCTTTGCAGTTGGTATAGGGGTTATAAAATCCTTTGAGCTGCTTTTAATAGCTGGTGATGCAAGGAAAGTGGTCACAGTAGAAAATTTTGATGCACTGAAAACCATCGAGAGGAGTCTTGTTTATCAAGTCTGTGAAGCCAAAAATCTTCCTAGCCAGGGTAAGTAACGTAAGTGTTTTGTTGGGTGTATAGTGGCGAATATCCACCTGGCTACATGCAGTCCCTGAAAAAAGTACCTGAGCTACCTGGACAGCAATGCAACTGTTTTACTGAAGAATACTGCTCAGGTTACTCAGTCTTGCAACTTCTAGACTTGCACCTTGCTTCAGTGAAGAACCATTACACTTTTTGCTATGGTAAATAGCTTCTGAGGTAAGACAGTGTTTCACATCTAGCATTCATATTCATAACTCCTCAGTATCTGAAAGGAGCCAGAGCAGATATGCCCAAGATATCCTAATCAAAAGAGAAAAACAGACAACTTGGTGACATTTAAAAAAAGAGCCTTCCAAAAACCTAATTTTGTCATCTACAACTGACCATACTGCTTCAGTAGGACTGTCAGCAGCGACTGTTGACAAAACTTAAGTCTCACAGAGGCACTGTGGAGAGGAGGTGTGAGAAAATCCATCCTTGGATATGTGGGAAGTCTTGGCAATGTGTGAGCAGCAAATCCACAGTAATGCCGAGATGCTACCCAAAAGCTTTCCTTATGTAAGAAACAGAAGGTGGTATCTCTTACTACATCTTCTTGGTGGCAATAGTAGCTTGGATGCCACACAGCCTGAGAGGCTCCCAACCCCAAAGATGATGAAGGTTCAGTATTGCCTTTGACTATTTTTGCAACTTTTAACAGATGTCAGATGCTGTTTTTGTATCTGAGTTTATTCTGACTTGGTGCTGCGGTATCTGTCACCTGTCATGTGGGAAGACTGAAGCAGAAAACATACACAATTGCTCTTTAAAATTACATATTCGTGCCAGTTATGTAGTAAGAGAATACTGTAGATGTGTTAAGTTGCAAAAAGAAAGATGTAGTGAATGACAAATCAAAAAGCTGAGCTCTTCCTTTACTGAAAGTGAGGGCGACCTCCTGTGGTGTAAGTAGATGGCAGCGATTTGGGATAGCATGAGGAGACAGTGCTGGAGCAGTTCTCTCAGTGCCCATCCCGACAGGGAATGTGACTGTCCTTTAGAGCTCCTTGTTGTCTTCCCTGTGTTTTCACCATATAGGTGGTGTTTTACGTGTGTTGGATACATGCTCTTTGTTCTCTTTGTTATGCCATGAAACTGATCTTTACCCAGCACTCCAGGTGTCATTCCCATAGCAATCAGAAATTTACTGTGAGAAAGGAACACTGGGATGACCACCCTGCTCGTCTAAGGCTTTTTGTAATAGCAGCTGAACAAATAGATAACTTTGCCTTTGCACCCTGGACTTGTGAGATCTTAAACACAGCAAAACTGGCTAGTGTTTGCTGGAGTGTTGGGGGCCAAAATAAAGAGCTGAGCCTTCCTTCCTAAAGCCAGAAACTACTCTGTGTGAATTATATCTGCTTGGGTGGTTTTCAGAGAGGAGGAGAGCCTGTTTCACTGTGAGCTCTGCATCCCTACTCCATCTTTTTCCCCATCAAGAGCTGAGCAAACCTCCAGCTGCAAAGGCATCCCCCTGGCTCCTGAAAGCAGAGAGGGAGAGAGCTGCTGTGGAAGGGGTGTGCGCTGCCATGGAACAGCGTGACTGTGGCTGGTGCAGTAGCACCTCCTGGTGTTTCATGGCCAGGGAACAGGGAGATTTAATGGGAGATGCAGCAGTAAACCTGATATGTATACAGGTACGCTTGTTTAGAGAGAGAGAGAAGTTAGGGACAGCATACTGGCTTTGATCTCACCAATGCATGTCTCATTTTGTCTCAAATTTGTTTCATAAAACAAAGATCAACTTCCTGTGAAGCTTGTTTTATTTTGTCCTGTCATCTGCTTTCCTGTATTTGCTGACCTTCTTTCCTGTAATAAATCTGTTAATTCGCCTTTCTCCAGTCACCTTCTCTTAAACTGCCAGATTTTTTCAGATTTAAAAAAACTGGATTCAAGGTACAGAAAGTCAACAGGGGAAAAAGATACCTTTGCAGCAGGAGGATGGGGCAGTTTGACAATGTGGATGTGTGTGGGAGAACAGGTGATTAAAAAAAGAGGTTAGCTACTCAGAGGTGTTTACTCCTGCAAATAAATACAGATTATCAACAAAGTATAGACTACCTACCAGAAGCTGTTTTACATGTTCACATGCACAACACAGTAGCACAAAAGTGAATGCTTTACTGCTGTTTCCGTATTACTGCTAGTACACTGGGGAGTTGTCAGGGAACGTTTTAAGAGCTAGGCAGTGTGGATGACCAATTGTCAGGGCTAAACTGCTAAGTCCCCGGTTGTCCTTCACACTAACTCCAAATTATGTGGTTAAAAAGACCCAGATCTCAGAAGAATCTAATTTTGAAAACATACTGTGTGCATGCTGGGCATGAACACATACTGGAAGAAATATCCAATAAATTTTGTGTTCATGGAAATGTTTAATCAGAAACATCCTTCACAATTAGAAAAATGCTGTTCCCTGAACTGGTGATGGCCTTTGCATCACAGGTATTCCGTGAATCTTGAAATCAGATGTGCAGCCTCACAGCCTGGGTAAGGGGCATGACTGAAGAATATGTGTATATATGTATTTAACTGTTTCTAACAGAAAAGCTGTATGGATTTCTTACGTTGCTCTGAGGTCTGAATGTTGGCTTTTTAGCCATAAAAACTCATTCAACATGACCTTTTACATGTAAAGATTTTCATGCTGCTTACCAGCAAATCATACCCTCTAGGGGGCAGTTTGTACCACAAGTGAAAATACTGAAACAAAACGATGGCCACTCTGAGGTGAAATTATTTCTGGATTTATTTCATTAAAGAGCTTAACACATTCATCTTTTTCATGAATGAGGGAAAACCCAGAAAACAATAACGATGCTTATATGGAATAATGGTCTGTAGGAACTAGCCCAAACTAGCAAGCATGGAAGACAGCATTGTGTTGAGTAAGTGTTTCAGAGTCAATGGGTGAAGAAGGAACAAAATTAGGTAGAGTGCTGTTTTACAGATAAAATTGCATGCCTCTGACTTCCTTGCAGAGGTACTACAATGGATGATAACACATCTAGGGGCACAGAATAAAATTCAGCATGACACATGAAGAATCAAGATATGAAAGAAATAAGCCGAGTGGTTTAGCTGCTTGATGAGAGCAAGATGGTTGGGGAGGAGGAAGGAGTTAATCACAGCACAGTATTTGCTGTTGTTATCAGGAGCTATGCAAGCAATTCCATAACTGAGGTAGCCCTCCTAGCAGCTGTTATTCACAGTGGAGATACGACATTGCATATAGACAATGCTGCCTCTTTCTCCCATGTTTGTTTCTTTGGCCTGTTGCTTACATTTTTATGTGTCATCTGGTCTTGCGACAAAGTGATAAAGCATAGTTGGCCATCAAGCTTCTCATTGCAATTGGAATACTGTTGTGTATTTTAGTTGGTAGCAAAGCTCATGGAAACATTTGCAAGATTAGGCCCTTTAAGAACATTTGACAGCTGGAGGACAGTGACCTGTTTTGCAGTTTGGGTATGTGCATGTGTCCAGTAACACAGTCCTTAGTATGTGCAAGTTCACATCGCCCCACTGAAACTGGTGGGCTGTTAGGTTTTCCGTAAACATAAAAAACCATCTTGCTGATTCTGACTTCTGGTTTTAAATCTACCATATTGAATTTTGATCCACTCCCATGACTCTGCCAAAAGGCAGGATCACAAATAGTGTATGTTTATAGTTTCCTGTTTCTTCTACTTTTTTCAGATTGTGACATAGATCTTTCTATAGCAATTGATATTTCAAGGTGCATGCGGCCAGCATCCACAGTGCTTCTGAAACAGAAATTGCAAGTATTCCTCCCCAAGCTTTTACTCCAGATGAAATCACTGCCAAATACCAGCTGTAATGCTGGCTCTCCAGTCAACATTAGATTCAAGTTCCAAGTATTGGCTCAGACGAAACAATTCATCTTTGACTCTGAGTTTGAAGACTATAATGAAGAAATCATCCAGAAGTTCTTAGATGCACAGAGCACTGTGGACACCTACCTGAATACAGATTTCTTACAGGCACTTGAGGAGAAGTTCTTTAGTGCGACCTCTGCTAAAGTTAAGGTAACTTAATGCTGTGAAGGTATATGTTGGAAAAATTGTGCAGCTTAATGTTTACAGACTGATGCTGAGTACTCCAGGGAGACAAAAAGACAGTTCAGGAATTGGTGAATCCAATAAGCAGAATCACAGAATGGTTCAGGCTTGAAGAAACCTCTGGAGGTTTCTGTCCAACCCCCCTGCTCAAGCAGGGTAACCTAGAACAGGCTGCCCATTACCGTGTCCAGATGGCTTTTGAGTATCTCCAAGAGTGGAGACTCCACAACCTCTAGGCAACCTGTGCCAGTGCTCAGTCACCCTCACAGTAAAAAAGTGTTTCTTGATGTTTATATAGAAACTCCTTTTCTTTCTTTCACCCTGATATAACTCTATATATCAGTTCTGATTCCCTAAGCACTCCTTATGAGTGAGTTATCCAGATGTTATGAGATGTTATCCAGAACATTTGAGTTAATACATATGATTGTGAGTATTGATAGAGAAAACGATTCTTTTACCATGGAATGTCTTTGTACTTTGCGTACTGGAAACAGGTCTCTTTCAGAAACTCTAAATCCTGATCCTGAATCTCCGTCCAGAATAATGACAGCTTTAAGCAGAAGTCACAGAAAACCTCATCCACAAAATTTTTTTACAGACGTTTATTTGTGTAGTTAACTTGTCAGATAATTTCACATAACAAAGCTGAGTTCTGCTCATGGATAACTGATGATCAGGAAAATCTGCAGAGGCACTGCAGTTAATTAATTCATCTTGAAGGGAGGTGAAGGGTGGTGAAGCATAAGGCTTGATCTCATCTCTTCTGAAGTGAATGGGGAATCTTTCCACCTAGGTGAAAGAAAGATCTAATTGGAGGTCATTGGAGACCTCAGGGTCATTGCCCTGACAGTTTATTCTTAATAAGGCACTGACTCAGTAAAGCACTGAGCATGTCCTGTCATAACTGTTTGAATATTATCACTTACTAAGGTGTCCATGCAGGAAGACCTTCCTGCTGGGGAAGGACAGGTTAGCCCTTGCAAAACACATAAGGGTTTCCTCTATGAACCTTATATTAATTTCTATAAGATGTTAATTTTAATCTGATGTGGAGTGAGAAAGCCATATTGTTACAAATTCCGCTGCTTTCAAATGAAAGTTGGCATTTTATTTTTTTATAGCATTTGTCATAGGTATGGCTTACGAATTTAGGTTGTAATTTGGTGTGTATTTCATGCTTTTTTTTTTTTCCCAAAGATTTCTTAAAATGTCATTTTATTCTGAATGGGGAACATGACCACATATGATTTTACTTCTTTTGGGTCTCAGTAGAGAGAATTTGTTTGACATACAAGTAAAAGCAGTGTTTTTTTCCTCTGAATTGCCAATTTGGTTAGATCTCTGTTGAAGAGTTAAGCAAGGCTTCTTTCTGCTTATGCACTATTACTAGAAATAAATATGCTGCATATCTCAGTGCTTTACCAGTGGATTAATATTCCTTTCTGATATTGTTTATGTGCAAATTGAAACTACAAGAGTTTAGAATGCACATGAAACCACAATTAATCTTCCCAGAATCCTGAACAATAATATGCTTGTTGTTTAGAGATTATTAGTTATAAACCTCATCACAGATAGTGATTCTCTGTGGTTTGCCTTTCTTCTTTTCTTTATTACTTGTTTTTCAGCAGAAGAGTTGGACCTAATTCCAGCATTTTTGACAAAGCAAGACTCAGATATGTTCCAACAAGAGCTTTGTATAAATGAAAGCTTTGTGAACATATATAATGCCCATACTAACACCCCACATTCCACCCCCCCCATGTTTTTAAAATTGAAAGATCGCAAAAAAACCCGCATTGAGCCCAGACCTACAGTATTGTTTCTAATAGTCTGTGTGTATTGGGTTTGAATGGCAAGGTTTTGGTAGTGGGGGGGAGGTGGTGGTGGGGTACAGGGATGGCTTCTGTGAGAAGCTACTAGAAGCTTCCCTTGTGTCCAATAGAGCCAGTGTCAGAAAGCTTCAAGGCTGAGCCAATCTGCAACAGTGGCAGCACCTCTGTGATGACATATTTAAGAAGGGGGAAAAAAACAATGGGCCACACAAACTGCAGCTGGAATGAGGAGTGAGAATAGGTGAGAGGATGGTCTATGCAGACACCAAGGTCAGTGAAGAAGGAGGGGAGAAGGTGCTCCTGGTGCTGGAGCAGAGATTCCCCTGCAGCCCGTGGTAGAGACCGTGGTGCAGCCGGCTGTCCCCCTGCAGCCCATGGAGGTTAACAGTGGAGTAGATAGCCACCTGCAACCTGTGGAGGACCCCATGCTGGAGCAGGTGGATGCCCAAACGAGGTCCCCCATAGGAAGCCCACACTGGAGCAGGCTTCTGGCAGGACCTGTGGACCTGTGGAGAGAGGAGCCCAAGCTGGAGCAGGTTTGCTGGCAGGACTTGTGACCCAACAGGGGACCCACACTTGAGCAGTCTGCTCCTAAAGGACTGCGCCCCGTGGAAGGGGGAGTCTATGAAGAACTGTAGCCTGTGGGAAGGACTCACATTGGAGAAGTTCATGGAGGACTGTCTTCTGTGGGAGGGGACCCCATGCTGGAGCAGGGGAAGAGAGTGAGGAGTCCTGCCCTGAGGAGGAAGGAGTGGCAGAGATGACGTGTGACGAACTGACCACAATCCCCATTCCCTGTCCTCCTGCACCACTCGGGAGGAGGAGGTACAGAAAATTGGGAGTGAAGTTGAGCCCAGGAAGAAGGAAGGAGTCGGGGGAAGAATGGTTTTATTTCTCATTACCCTACTCAGTTTGGATTGGTAATAAATGAAACTGATTTTCCCCAAGATGAGTCTGTTTTGCCCATGATGGTAACTGCTGAGTGATCTCCCTGTCCTTATCTCGACCCACAAGCTTTTCGTTATATTTTCTCTCCCCTGTCCAGCTGAGAAGGGGACTGATAGAGTGGCTTTGCTGGGCACTTGGCATCCAGCCAGGGTCAACCCCCCACACCGTGATGTGTTTACCCACCTATGGTCCAGTTCTCCACAGTATCACACTCTGCTTGAGCAAATGTAGAATCAGTACCAGTGCCTCCATATTGGATGTTTGAGAACTTTCCATTACCAGAGTTAAGTCTGCCCAGTCTTAAATTCTGGTCTCCTTGCTGCTTTAGCACAAAAGTGGGATGTTTGGTGTGACAGTCACTTCATCTGCTTTTGTCACCTGTGGAAAAATTTGCCTTAACAGAAGTAATTCTCTGGAGTTTGCACTGGTTGAAGCTGTGCATTGTACAGGGAATGTAGAATAAGAAGGATAGGAGGCAAGGAGCTCTAGCTGTGCTTGCCCAGTTGTTGGTCAGAGAGCTTAGGAGGACTTAGTCATGACCGTTGGGGGCAGGAGACAGTTTACCCGTGCAGCATCTTTCTGGGAAACCTAATCCACTGGATGAGTGGGGCCCGAGAAGACTTTGTGTTGGTTTGAAGGGGGAAGGTGAGGAGAGAAATGGAAAGAGACTGGTAGTTTGGAGGGGAAGGGTAAGAGATCATGCTTTCCTCTGCCCTGAAAGAGCAGCCTTAACTATAGCTCTTTGGCCTGAAAAGGTGGGAATGTAGCCAGTACAAAGGGTCAGGATTAGTGTCCTTGTGTGAGCTAAGTCTTATGTCTTAACAAGGAAAAATATGGCAGAGCGTGGTACACTGCCTATGTGGAAAGCGCAAGGGGACATAAGCATCTGTGGGGAGGGAGGACTGGACCCAGAGAGGATGCACTTCCTCACTTGACAGCCAACTGGAGCTGCTCTTGCAGAAAGGGAAATTTTGTCTAAGTTCTTACCCACGTTCACATATAGGAGAACTCTTCTGACATCAAGGAAAGCTCTTCAGTGGATAAGTCACACCAGAATTGGCCTTCCGTTTAGCATGCTAAGAAGACGCTTATAATTAATAGCAATGCTATGAGCTGGTCAGCAAGACAAATCCCTCAAATGGGAGTGCTGTCAGGGAAGAGAGGCTTTTCTGTTCTGTTGTTCTTGCTCCTCTGCACTTTTCCCAGCACATGTTTCAGGTCTAACACAGTATGGGGCAATGCAACTACCTCATAGCCGGTTTTCAATGCAAACTGTGGTTTTTACAATGACTCAACTTCTAGTCTCTTCTCAGTTGACTTGTCATTACTCCCTTTACTGACAGGTTCTGTTAGTATTTTCAGATGGACTGGATGATTCACTGGAAGGTCTCAGAAAAGCAGCTGACTCACTTCGTTTTAAAGGTATTGCAGTACCACATTGATGCTCCAGTCTCCTACTACCAGTGGCCCGATGTATTGCTCCCCCACAGGAACTTTTCCATATAACATTACCTCGCCATGCTTATATGGCATTAGTCAGGAGTCACTGGGCGAGTGTTTGCTTCTCCATGTGAATGGGTGTACATGATGGCTTGTCACTGGTTGGCAGGTGATGCTGGAAACATGCCTAGGGGTGCCAAGGGCCTGGGATGGTTCTGGTTTCTGGAGTCCAGTTCCAGCAGCTGGGGCGATTCAGGGCAGCCCCTCTCACTGATGAGTGTAGCACCAGAGGTTAGACCCAACTCTGACTTCTGCAGGAGAAAACAGTTTTACACTTTGGGCACTGAGTAGCAGTCTGGTCTGACAACTGGGGAGAGAAGTTAGTTGGAAAATTACTGGTCTGGATTTTTCTCTTATACATTGTTCTCAATAGTTTGATTTCTTTTAACATACTGTGTGGAAACCATGAAATGTAAGTCTTTTAGAGAACTACTGTTATTCACAGTGATATTGTTGGCTAAATAATATAGTTCAGTCATTCACTAATTTAAAACTATGCTTATGTTGAAGGTCTTGATGCTCTTCTGTTGATTGGCCTGGACAATACACAGAACTTGACTGAACTTCGGGAAATAGAGTTTGGCAGAGGGTTTGGGTACGATGAACCTCTAACTGTTGGGTTTGCAGAGATTGCAAACGTCTTGCAGAGAAATCTTGTAAGTCTTTCTGTGATATAAACGAAGGGGGAAGAATCAGCCTTTGTTTTATGATTAATATACATAAATTAAATGTTTTTTGTCATTTTTCAGGATACTGTTGCAGAAAGGAAATGTTGTAAGGTTGTTTGTAAATGCCTTGGAGAAGATGGTGATCACGGTGGCCAGGGAAGTCCTGGAAGGAAGGTAGGAGAGCTAAGATAGACATTACTTAAGAATTGCTTTATTTTTGAAAGTGTGTTCATTTTTTGTAGTATTTCAGAGCATGCATGCGTGTGCCCATGACCTTTGCTGTTATGACAGATGACGGAGAAACATGAAATATGATAATTTCTCTGCTGCGTGTTCCTATTACAAAAATATTTTTGTAGTGAAAATCATTTGTACATATAAAAAAAACATTAAGTGCTCTCCTTCACCAATTCAGCAGAAAATTGAGAGGGATTAAAAAAATTAAGTCTGATTAAACAAGAGGCTTATTAGCTATTGTGAATGAGAAACTTCCAGCCAACAAACTGAGAGCAGAAAATAATCCTTCTTCACTATGTGTGAGCCTTATCCTTTTGTGCCTCTGGTTATTCCAAATACCTTCTTCTCTAAGTTTCTTCTCATCCAATACAGTACTAATTTACATTATTTCCTTTACGAATTTATTTTGTCTGTTTTAAGCCTTTTGAGTATTACTGATATCATCACTTCTACAGCATGCTAGCAGACTTCATTATTAAGGTTTTTAGTATATGTAGTCTCCATTTAACTACTATTCATTCCATTATTTCTACTTATTCCAGTAACATGCTAAGTAAATTATATCTGTAGTTCACAGTCTTCAGTTATGTGGTTGCAGTTAAATGAATTTTTGGTTATCTCTTAGCAAAAGTATAGTCTTCTAATATTTATTCATAAACCAATTTACTGATTTCTTCCATTACTTTTGTTGATGCTCTTACACCTTTCTGTTTTACTAAAATATCTAGATTAACATGCTTAGACAAAACAGTGTTCAGAATGTAGACATAGCTGTTTTGCAGACAGACGTGATGCCTGTGTTGTACAGCCTACAATTGTAAAAGCATGTTTTTGCAGTACAAATTCATGTCTCGTTTTTGTTCATTTTCATTCCTAGATATTGTTTGTTATAGTTTCTCTCTGTTCAAGTTTTTGCCCTTGAGGGTGTGAGGTTTGCATCACTTCAAATACAAAGTTGCAATATTCCTAAAAGTCTTTGTAAGGCATTGCAATATCTTTGTCCTAAAAAGTTTTCAGCTACTTATATTTTTCATTTCACCTTAGAATTTCATTACTATACAATACTTCCTTTTTCAAATCACTAAGGAAGATATTTAATTTGACCAAAAGTCCCAGTGAAGTTTGTTAACCCATCAGGCAGTCTCCTGAAATAACATACTGAAATTTTATATTGAACATTGTTTTTTATTTTTATTTTTATTTTCACAGCCATGTCAAGTACATAGGACTGTGTAGAGTGCCTGTGTAAATGTAGTTGCTGGAGCCTGCCCTCCTCAGCATAACCAGATCTAATTTTCAGGAAATGTTTTCTATCTCTATGTGCAGAGTAATCTGATAGAAACGAACCCAGTGTGCTTGGAGAACAGTGTTACTTATCTATTAAGTTCCTGTTTTTCAGGGAAGTATGGGTTACAGAGGATCTCCTGGCCATCCTGGTGAGGAAGGTGGGATTGTAAGTAAACATTATTCCTTCCTACTAAGATGGTTGGTACCTGAATGTGTCTGCACATACTCATTCACTCAATGTTCATCAATGTTAACCTAAAATGTGTTTAAGCAACATGTATCTGAAGGTAAATATACATACTTGATTCTCTGTGCATCTGCACCTCGCCATAGTTAGTAATAACTTCTAATGCAGAAAAAGAATCAGTTAGAAAGAATCACACGACAGCATCTCATGTGGCATTTTTATGGCTAACTCATATACTAATTTTTCATGACAGACCGTACCAGATTCTATGCTGATAGTTTTTTATAGAAAAGGCCATTCGTTCCCTTCTTAGTGTTAGTGAACATCTTATGAGTGGATAACAAATTTTGTAGTGTCTTTTGGCGATTTCCAAATCCTTTGCAGTGTGCTGTTACTGACATAAACTTCAACATATTGTGCATAAGCCAGAGGCCAACCCACTGAGAGTATTTTTATCTCCTTTGCTGTCTAGAAACAAAGAAAAATCCCACAAAGAATAAGACATAATTACCTTAGCACCATAAGCACAGAACTAGGTTTACAACACTGCGCCCATAACATGAATATTACTTCTAACTACAGGCAAGAAGCCTGCAAACCAAGAACCAGCCAAGGATTTCTCTCTGTACATAACTGTAAAACCTGCATTGGAGTAGTTCCTGTTCTCACGATAGATTGGTCAGCCTGAATTTGCCTTTGGTGAGGCAGCCTGGGGCAAGCCAACTGTCTATTCAGAGAAAGGCGGTAGTGGAAAAGAACAATTGTCACCTGGGATTATCAAGAAAATTCATTGTGGTGGTAGTTCTACAGTTTCTTTGGATATCACTGGCTGTAACTACTGCAACAGTTTTCACAGATTTTTTATTTTTTTTAGGTGGCCTGTTTTGCTGAATGATAGAAGAAAGTACCATATAAGGAATTTCTAGAATGACTTAAAAATATTTCTTACTCAGGAATAGAACTATTTTCGCATCCTTTCACAGATACGAACAACGCGATATAAATAGGAATTAAAATTAAAACCCTGAAGGTTTTTTTTAAAATGAGAAACACTTTGAACACATTGAAATGGGATGCCCCAAATTTTTCACCGTAGCATTTTGATTTGAAAGGTTCTAAATCTTCTCTTTTTTGAAGTAGTAAAAGGTTGAAAACATTTTAAAATTTATTTTTATTATGAAATTGAATTTCTATTTTTGACTTTCTGAGAATCCAGAATAATCTAGAACAGGAAAATTACAGAAGTCTTGCTTCTGAATTCTCTGGTCCCTTTGTTTTCCTTTTTTTTACTGTGGAAGGATGAGAAGTCATGTCCACACTTTCAGAAACTTCATCTCCTGCGTGTGAAGCCTACAAGTGACTTTCATGTCAAAATTTAAAAATTTCAAAATTTACATTTTCCTTGCTTAAAGGCTAAACTTTTTTCCAGCCACAAGATAGGAATTTGAAGCAGCCAAAATTCGCCCCTCTAATACTGTGTTTGGTTTTGGGCCCCTCACTACAAGAAGGGCATTGAGGTGCTGGAGCATGTCCAGAGAAGGGCAATGAAGCTGGTAAAAGGTCTGGAGAACAAGTCTTATAAGGAGCAGCTGAGGGAACTGGGGTTGTTTAGTTTGGAGAAGAGGAGGCTCAGGGGAGACCTTACTGCTCTACAACTTCCTGAAAGGATGTTGTTGTGAGGAGGGCGTTGGTCTCTTCTCCCAAATAACCATCGATAGAACGAGAGGCAATGGCCTCAAGTTGCGCCAGGGGAGGTTTAGATTGGATATTAGGAAAAATTTCTTTACTGGAAGAGGGGTGAGGCATTGGAACAGGCTGCCCAGGGAGGGGGTGGAGTCCCCATCCCTGGAGGGGGTCAAAAAACATGTAGATATGGCACTTCGAGACATGGTTTAGTAGTCATGGGGATGTTGGGTTGATGGTTGGACTGGGTGATCTCAGAGGTCTCTTCCAACCTTAATGCTTCTATGATTCTATGAAAACAGTCAAATGTAGTAAATACACAGCAGAAGCAGACTGCTAATAATGAACTACAGAATATGCCACAAGGAAGGGAGGCTGAGTGTATAATACTGGACAGCTTTTGTTTATCATGGTGTAGTACTCAGCTCAGGAATTAGTCTTAATGTTTTACATAGGCAATGCAGCCAGGCTGAAATGCTTAAACTCTGGTTTTGCATATTGTGGTGTGGTTCTGTGGCACTTAATCTAACTTAATCTAGAATGTGATCCATGTTGCTTTTTTGCTAGTTTAGAGAGAGAACTTTAAAGAGGAGAGAAAAGAAAGAGAAGGGTCTTTGTTCTTCTGATCTTTGGCTCTTAAAGTTTGTCTTCTCTTTTGCATGGTAATACAGGAGCTCTCATGTTTACTGTCTGTTCTCATTTCGTGTGTCATTGTTTACCTTTTTAGACAGCAATTTTAAGGGGATTGCTGGGAGATGCTGCGCTCTCTCCTATTTTTTTCAGAGCTTCTGTCAAAACAAACGTGGAATAGAAGTCTTCAGAGATCAGTGACAAGAGGAAATGCATTCAATATTCAGTTAAAAAACAACCCAGGAAAAGGTCTACCTTCAAGTAGAGACATTTCAATCAGAGATTGGTAGTGCAGTCTAAAACATGGCATGATAGTGAGAGCAGAGAACCAGGGTGGAACTCACACTAGTAATTGGCTGTTCTCTTACAGCCAGTATGAAAATTACCAGGGGACTTCCATTTGTGTCCTTAGTGCAGCGAGTGGTGATATAATTCTGTCTTGCTTTAATCTTATATGATGACATGTGATGGTTAACCAGTAGCAGTCATTGTATGGATGAGTTTGAACATTCTCTTTTGTTTCTGAGGGGGAGAGAGGCCCAGCTGGTTTCAATGGGACCCAAGGAGACAGTGGATGTCCAGGTGCCAGAGGCCATAAGGCAAGTATGTCAGTTTGAAGCGTTTCCTAATTTTGTTTCCCACAAACCTGTTTTCTGTACTGTTTTCTTGAAGCATGAATGGACAGTAAGACCCAGCTGTAAGAATAGCAGTAAATTTTTGCTGTCTCCTTTTAAGAGGTACTTTGTGTAACCGAAGCATGGTCAAATGGCTAAGGAGTTTGCTGACTCCGCAACTTGCACATGACTTTTCCACCACCAACTCCAGACTGGCCTTAGGTAAAACTATAAAACTTTACAGAACAGGAATGAAAATAAAGGCTGTACTGTCTTCCCAGAGGAAAGGGGTCAATCCCGTATGTGGCAATAGGGGGTTTTACAGTAGGGAGTATGAATACTGAGGCCAGCATGCTTCTGCACAGCAAGCTATTGTGCCTTGCTTCTCAAGCTCAATAAAAACACTTTCACCAAATTTCATCTATGTTTATTTTCAATTTCAGGGGAGCAGAGGCTATAGAGGAAGTCAGGTATGTGTTTTCATGTGCGATCAATTTTCTTTGAGAACAGTGTTCTGCTTCCTTTCAAGTTCATGTTACCTTGTAAGGTGAAAATATCAACAAGGAAGGAAAGCTGTAAAAACTTGAGAGTATTTAATGTACTTTTGCTATGGTTGTGTAAGAATGGATTCAAGAGTGAGCTGTTAGGTATCACATTATTACAAGCCAGTAATCTTACTTTTTTTGTATTTTCAGCATGGTTACAGTCATAGTTGACTTAGTCTAATTGATAGGAAAGGGATTTAATTACTGTCTCTTTTAATAATCTGTCAAGGTGGCAATTCTGGTCAGTTGGATCTCATACTCTAATTGTTGAGGAAGCAGAGCAGAAAGGGGGGAAAAAGATTGTGACTGATATTTATTGCACATTTGGACAGCATTTTTACTGAATCATTATTGATACTTTTTCAATACCCAAACTTCTCTTCAGCTGTTTTTGTCATCCACTGATCTTGCAACTCTGCTTATTTAACCTTTCAAACATACCTGTTGTCACCAATTTGTTAATAAAGTGTGAAGCCTGGAAGACAATGATCTATAATTAATTATTATTTATTATTTTGCAATATTAGTTTCCAAGCTAGAAAAATTAAAATGGAATTCAAATTGTATTGAGTGCTTTGATACAAAACCACTCCTAGAAAAGATTTAGGAGCCTCAAAGACTCAGAAGATACTTGCTTCCAAACCTGAGCAGCTGTACATGTGAGAAAGTTCAGAGAGTGTTTCTGATACCTCAGCTCTATTTAAAATATTGCTCTCTACTGACTTTTTTAGTCCTCCTATGTGTTTTTCTTCCCTTTTCCATTTTCTGTTCTGTTTCATGAAGTAATTTGTCCTCCTTTAAATATCTGAAATATCTGATTATAGAAGTGGGAGAGTGCTTGCTGATGATTTTGATTTGTCCAAGTTGAATTGTGCAGTAGGACTTCCCAAGAGCACAAACTCATCTGAAATCCATTGAATATGTAAATGTCTTCATTATGTTGAGTCATTATATCCACCAATTTTATTTTAACTAAAAATATAAAACTTTCAGCACATAAAAATTCCAATTCAATACTGCTAACTTAATAAGGTTGCAGCAGTTTATTGAACTCTGCAAGGCATTTTAGTACAGCTCTTTGGAGAAAAAAAGGCAATACTGAATATTTAATACTATGAAGTTTAGCTCAGATTTCCTGAGGTAGGAGATGAGTGCGGGAAAAATTAAGACTTGAATAAAAGTCATGATCGCTTACTTAGTGCTCAGTAATTTTTCTGGAATACTTATTCAGGAAATTCTTGTTTGTGACACATTAATCTTACCGAAATGTACAGCCAGCTAATTTTTCTTGTATTATATACAAAACTGTTATAAATGAATGAAAATTTTCCTTAGGAACTTGAACTACATGGTTTTACAAAGTCAGTTTAGCATAAAAACCTACAAAGAAATTGTATCTGTAGTCTCAGTCGGAGTGACACTCCTGGTTTTTTAACTAGCATTTACAACATGCTCTTGTGCCACTTTCAGTGATTTGTTGAATATCCTTTCAGCTTTCAGGGTAGTGGTCTCTGCTAAGTTAATTTCTTACTACCAATAAAAACATTACAGTTAATTCCTTCATTTTTATCCTAGTAAAGAAAGACTGTCGTGGTTTAACCCTAGTTGGCAACCCAGCACCACACAGCTGCTTGCTCACCCTCCCCGCGCCCCGGTGGGATGAGGGAGAAAATCTGAAAAACAAAAGTANACAGCACTATGCCAGCTACTAGGAAAAAAATTAACTCTGTCCCAGCTGAAACCAGGACAAAGATGGGAGAAACACTTTGAAATACCCTTTAAAAATTATGTGTGTTATTTTGGTCAGGTCTGAAACATTGTGGAGCATATAGAAGTGAAATAAGGTTCTCACAGTTATAACTCTATTCAGAAGCCCCACTCTTCATTTGAACAAGTTAATATTGCAGACTCCCGAAGGTTGGAATGGCTGTTTTATGAGAAAGTGGCTTCCATAAATGGTTGCAGTATGGTGATTCATTTTTGCGCACAAAGGGAAGAGGAGTGTGTGTTTGAATGGGAATGTCACTGCTCTTTATGTAGCAAGCATCACATTGCTGAAACAGTAATTAAGTTTCTTTAACAAGTCCTAAAGTCTAAATCAGTCTTCTGTAATTGGTTTTATCATGGTTATTCTTTCTAGCTCTTCAACACACCATTCACAGTATAAAATTATTTAACTCCCCCCCCCCCAACACAAACAGATATGATGGTTGACCCCAAAATTATAAGATTATCAACATGTTAGGTCAGATATTAGTAGTTCTATTTTGGAATATATCTAGATTTTGAAGGTGCTGCAGTTGGGAAAAAGATCTGAAAACTAGCAGATGGAAAAGCAGAATTTAAATCACGATGAAGATCTATAGTTTTAATAAGCATTGTTCTTATTAAGTGTTCTTAACTATGAATTGTTTTAAAAGTTAATAATTCATTAAAATCTGAATTATTAATTCCTGTTTATAGTTACTATTCTTAATTATTCTTGCTACCTATTTAAAACACTGTGTTTATTCAAGTTGCCAAAAGTAGGGTGAACACTTCTTCCTTTCCTCAGAAGCAAGTAGACTGATGCTAATAGGGTTTTTTTTGTTTATTGCTACAGGGTGAACATGGTGAGGGTGGATTTGATGGCACTGATGGAGAGCAGGTAATCCTTGCTTTATATGTGCAGTGCAATTAAAGACACCTACCTCAGGCTTCGAAAGTGCAGATTTTTGTGCCTTTGAATGGGCTTTAAACCTGAACAGAAATTCTGTTGTTTAATGTTTAGAGTTGCATATTTGATTGAAGTTGGATTCTGCCAGGCAAAATTTGGGAACCACATTTATCAGAAAGAACAACTATTAATATTTTCTTTTTTCTCCCTGCTTTGTGAGTCTAGGGAGAACGTGGGTTTCCTGGACCTTCTGGAGAGAAAGGCAACACAGGAAAACGGGTGAAGTGTCCTTCATAGTAATGTTTAGATTTTATGGAGACATCTTACCAAAGTGTAATGATATCTGTAATGCCTGTGAGTTGTTTTTAATAGCTGCCTGTTCTCTAATATGATGTGGCTCCTGCTGTAAATTAGTGTAGCTGCATTGATTTAAACAGATCTGTGTTCTCTTATCTTGCCTTCCTCTGTCACGGATACTGCTTCTGCCTGTAACCGAATTGCTTGTGCCCTTCTTATGAATTTAGGGCAGAAAAGGCCCCAGAGGAGAACCAGGTGAACGAGGAGAATCTGGTCTAAGAGGAGATCATGTAAGTATATTCCTTCATTTTTGTTAAGTTGGACTGATTTGTGCCTGGATTTTTGTGGAGCTGCCTGAAGCATATGTGATTTGAAGAGTTTTTCACAATCTTAGATGTTGCAGTACTCTGCAAGAGCTATGGCATATTCCAGGAGTCCTGAACTCTTCAGATGCAGATGGACTGATGTGTTTTAATACGTTGCTTGGAAGCAGGTGTTTCAGCCTCAGGTCTCCTGCTAGTTCCTTGCATTTTTGTTTTATTTATTTGTTTGTGTTTACTGTGGGCAACATAATTCCTTTTGGAGTTGCTTAGTCCTCTCTGGTGGTTCCCACCCTACAGAGGAATTTCTGGATCACTTGAAAACCCTGTGCACTGACTTTTGGTTAGCAATTACTAATGTTGCAAAGGGAAGTTAGTTTTTCATGCTGACATTTTTTTCCTTACGTGCTCCAGAGCCCTATATAAATGCAGTCCCTGAGGACTAAAATTTCAGTGGAGACACCACACTTTCACAACTTTTAAGTCTTCTCATGCATATTTCAAAGACCTTTGTTTCAAACAGTCAGATATAGTGTTGACTCCTGTCTTCTAATGCTTACAGAAAAAAAAAAAATCCGATGTCATGGTAACTTGCCTCTTTGAGAGATCAGGATTTCACCTGTGTCTAGTATTAAGTGGCTAAATGGAACTCCATTCTAGTGTAACCCCATCTGAAACTCACTAACTAGTTATGATCTTAACTCAATTAACTATACCCAAACAACCACAACAACCAAACAACCAGAACAGCTTCATATTTCCAGGGTTTAATTTGTTGCCCATTTGTGATATTTCTTTTCATCTCTTTGCAAAAGAAACTTGTGGACTTTGCAGAACTGCCTATATAGTGTTCCTACAACAATCTTCATTTAAAATAGCCTTTGTATTTCTTGTTGGCTGCAGTGACAAATCTCATTAATCCTGTTTCCATATCCTGCCTCTGTAATCAGAGTAATAAAGGTGTGGTCACTGAAAATGCCGAGCTTTCTTTTCAGGGAGATCCTGGGACAAGCAATAATATTCCTGGTCCTAAGGGTGAAAAGGGAAACCCAGCACGGCAGGTAAGCAAGTAGTTCTATATTATGAGGAGAGGATTTGCATAATTGCTAAGTTCTATTGGCTGTCCAGTGACTAAGCAGCTCTTTTATTTTGTGTTTTGCCTTTAGTGTATGTCTGCAACACAGAAGGCTTTGAGAAGTGCTTGATACTGTAAAAAAGAAAAAAAAAGTTTAAAAGGTTAACAAAGACTATGAAAATATTCTCATAATATAGAGCTAAGGGAAGGTATAGATTTAGTAAAAATATATTACTCTACCACCGATTTACATCACCAACCTGAGAGGCTTCTAGTAATGGATTGTAAGGATACTGTTAAAAATGGAGCTGGGAAAAATGCATGGGACGTGAACAGGCTGTACTGATTTTACTATGTAACTGCTGTTTCCTCAGGGTGGTGGATAAATTCCATTTTGACCTGTATCTAGAATATAAGAGCTCCGATATGTGCTTATATAGTGATGTCTGAATTTTTACAAGGTGTTTGAGCAATACTGCAAGAAAAGAAACATAACAGAAAAGCACAGCTCATTCTACTGTCACACTTTGTTTGGAAAGAATAAGCGAAGATGATAAGTAGTTGGACAGTAGTGTATAAGTGATGGTGGATGAAAGCTTAAGAGGGTGAGAACTAGCAACATCTGAGAAAAATCCATTACTTTTGAAGTTTGATGCTATCTGAACAAGTAGTGTTGTGCACACGTGTTCATAAGTGTGTGCATATAAGTCTATGCAGAGTCTGCTGAAAGCGGTAGAAAAACTGTGAAGGTCATTCTTTGGAGACTAATTGTGTTTTGATGACTTTTTGGAAACAAACATTATTAAACTTTCTCATCTTAAGAAATCCAGCTAAAAGACTGAAGTCAACAAAAATGATTTCACAAAAGCCTTGACCAAGTATCAACTGTTAGTAACTGATAGATTGGAAATCCAAAGCAAGCATGATCTCTGTGGTTTATAATTTTTGATTGTAAATGATTTGTGGAAAACAAGAATCAGTATTTAACATGATACAATGCAATGAAATTACTTAGGAGAAGAAACAAAGAAGGAACATATAATGAAGAATGTGAGTACAAGAAAAAGAAAGGGTTTTTAAAGAGCTGGTTCATTCCTTTGTTTTGCAGGGAGACCCAGGACCACATGGACTCCAAGGAGAGCAGGGTGATGCTGGCCCTGCTGTAAGAATAGTAATCAATACAGGGTGGAAGTAACTGATACAAGATACAATGGGGTTCCCACTGAGAAAACCAATTTTTCACTTCTTCCTTTTATCCCACACTTATAAATCCTGCAATGAGAGGGAACAACAATTTTACAAAATTTTAATTGTGAAACATATTTGGCTTCAAATTTAGTAGTTTATGTGTATTGCAGTATGGTGGTTTGTGGGTTTGTTTTTTTTTTTTCTGTCCTATTTATTTCAAGCTTATTCATGTGAAGTCACAAGCTTTAAACTTAATGCAACCTTTTCTATAAAGCTTAATTGCTTCATAATTTCACCACAGATAAATCTATCCCTTCTTCCTCCCTGTGACTGCAAGTTCTGTATGCCCGTTCAAGCCTATATATAAACTCACTGTCAGCTGAGCTGCTCTTTTTAATCCACTGGAGACTGGAACTTATGAAGGCACCTCTTCTAGTCTGTCAGAAAGGTGCCTAATGCCAAAGTGTGGAATGATGATCACTTCTTAGTCTGCAGAAACATCCTAAAGGCCTCTAGTGATGTGAGATTTAACAGTAACATTCACTAGCACTGCTGAGCTGTGTTCAGCGGCAAGTGGTACAGACCTCTTAGCTCAGGGAGAGGAGGGCTCTTGTTCTCTTTATTTTAGCCAAGGGTCAGCTGGCTGGGAAGGTGTTTTCCAGAATTTTGTTGAGATGCCTTCCCTCTGCACTCACTAAGGGTCTAAAGCCTTCTTTTTTTGATAAGGCATACTTGTGTAAGAATTTCTGTCCCAAATCTACTCTTTTCTCATTTTTACCTTAAACCTTTCTTTGGAAATAATCTCTGCTTTCTATAAGCTGTATTGGATTTGATTGTATGTATAATGTATTTTATTATAAGCTGTTGTTTCACATATTCCTGAGTGTTCTGGATGTAATCTCTCATGCTACTCCTTCTTAGGGTGCAGTAGGTCGAAGAGGCCCTCCAGGTATCAAGGTGAGTGGCTGACCCTGGTGCTACCTGTCTGTATGCAGCTACATGTCCAGCCTCAGTGTGCTCCTCTTAAGGGAGAAATTTCAGTGTGATCCAAGGCACAAGTGTTTAACAATCAAAAGTCTATTTCAAGCCAAGGTAGCCTTTGGATCTCAGGTGGATGTACCAGAGGCCCTCCTGACTTGAAAAATTTAGAATTGGAAAGGAGCTTTCACTGAAATAAAAGGACAGTTACTTTTATTATTAAGGCAAATGTGGGAATGTAAATAAAGAAGAGACCATGCTAAAGATGACAGGGATGAGTAGTCAGGCTGCTTTCCTGCAGCGTAAGGCCAAAAGCCTGACAGTTGTTTCCTCCTTTGCTGCATGCACACAGATACACGTATGATGCGCATATGCAGCAGACACAAAATTAAGGCAAGTTCTAAATGATGCTTTACTAAAACATAAACATAACAGTGTGTTAACTGCAGCAAACAGAACTGTGTTAACTGCAGCTCTGAAAATTGGCTCAAAGCATATAAAAGAATCAAGATTTTGAAAACAATTTAATTTGCCAAGTAGATATCTAAGAGAGTATAGTGTAGTTTGAATGCTTGTGTAGGATGTAAGGAATAGGTGAACCCCAGTGCATGCTGACTGATCATTCCAGAAAGGTCATCTGGTAGAAAATTCTCTTATGTCATGGCTACGTGGTAGCCCTGGTTTTCCTAGACCTATACCCCATGGAGACACAATGAAAAGAAACTTTTCTGAGATGTAATTGGTAAAGACATCACTGCCATTCTCCTAAATGAAGTTTTAGATAATGTTCTTGGAAAAGAAAGTTTGTTTGTCCCAGGGTATAAATTACAAAGTACAGTTATCAAAGCAAATATAAAAGCAGCTATATTCAAGAGTGGATTAGTCCAAGTAAAAGTTAAATTCTAGACCTGAGAAGACTCAGATTTCTTTTTTTTTTTTTCTTTTCTTTTTCATTTTTTTTTAGGACAGGGTAAACAAACATTTTCATTTGTCCATCACCCTGGCAGGAGTCTATAAGAACATCTAAAACCATGACTTCCATACATCTGCTTGCAAGCTATATCCCTTATCTCTATCCTGTTGCTTGCTTTCTCAAGTATAGGTTATATGATCACTCCAGGAAGCACATTGCTGTAGCACAATTAGTTCACATTTGACCCAATCTCTCTGCAGAGTTGCTAACATGGATAAAGAAGATGGTATAGGTCTTGGAATAGCATTTCCCCATTATCTAAGTGCATATAAACCCAGGGAAACATCACAATTTCGTTATGACACTGTCAGTACCTGCAGGATGGAATGTGTTTTGAAGTCCTGCCCTGTTTTGGAGTCTGGGGAATGGGCAGAGTTGTAGCTTCTGAATAAATGTGCAAACCAGCATGTTGAGAAGAGGTTGTTCTATGCAACTCGTCAACTCACAGGCATGGTCAGGGCAAAATTCAGACTGGCTTTACCCCATCTCTTCTTTCCAAGTCATACTCATCCAATTCCAGTGCAGTCCTAGTATCAAAGAGGAGACAGGATGAAGTGCGTGCACTCTTTGTCTCAGTCATCGAGTGGCAATTGTTTCAAAGTCTGTGCCAAAGCCCTGTTCAATTTATCAAAGTTCGCAATATGAAAGTGTTTGGCCTGTATAAAACTCGCTATTAGAGGACACCTGGTAACAGCTTGCTCACTTTGATATGTTTGCTAAGTTGCTCGTGTTTTTAAATGTGGATGCAGTATGTAAATTGAAGTGCTTGCTGTGTTTTTACTTTGGCAAAGGTTCATGATTTTTCATGAAACTTGCATGGATTGAGTGCTTTTTCTGCAACAGCACCAAGCATTTAAACTGAAGGCCAAGTGTAAAATGTTAATAAGTAACAGTGAGAATAACCATAATGATGCAATATAGAACATAAGTTTCAGCAAAGGAAAAAGGCTACTGAGAGGGGTGGGGTGTCTTTTATGGTAGTAATATTTCTTCAGCAGCACAGTGTTTGATTTGACTCTCATTTCTGGGCTTCCTGTCCCTCTCCTGTTGAGCGAAACAGAGTTTTGCTATACCTTTATTACTGTCTTCCTGTGCGCTGCAGCTAGGTAACACAGATTTTTTTACATTTAAGCTGATTCAAATTAATTTTTCAGTGGGAAATGACAGTCAGAAGTGGGAGTCCAATAAGTTCCCCAAACTACAGTCCAGTCGCATCCCAGCTTCATGCAATACACAGGTATACCTTGTGCTGAAACCTCTGTCCCACCTGGTTTCTGAAAATCCCAATTTGGATTTCACTTTGAGAATCCAGAATTTTCACTGTCTGGGGTATTGCAGATAGGAATAGATTCTGGAAGATTTTGATACTATCCACCAGCAGGGTGAAAGCACTGTGCTTTGGCTACTCCCAGGGATCAGAAAGTATACAAGTATTTTATAGTTACTATTTCCTATTTCTATCTCAGAAATTCTTTACAGGGTTTATGCAGACATTTTAGATTAAAATATTGAACAATATTCATCAAGCCTGCCTCTGAATTATTCCAATTCTTGCTTAATAGCTCAGAAATCAATTTCTTAAGTAATTATGTAACTTTATGCTTTCTTTTTCTTTTTCCATTTGATGGCTGTTGAACTCTAAAAATCTTTGTTTGCATTTTTGTCAGGTACCAGCGGAAAGAAATAATCCGAGTGAGCTATGAGGGTAACAGCACAAAAATTGAAGTCTGTGGAAATGGATTTATACCTTATCTTTGTTGTACTATCAAGCACAAGAACTCCTATGGGGTTAGAAAACAAAAACGTTCACCTTGTTTAGTAAAATCAGAGAACCTGATTGAGAACCTTTTGAGACAACCCTCTTCATCTCCATGGGGGGCACCCTTCTGTGGTGATGAGGCCACCTTTTTGCAATATGGTAGGGAACAAGAGGGATGACTGAACCTCACAGCAACAGAGACTTCCAAACAGTTTTCATTTAAGTACTTGTTGACTGGCTTTGACTTCCAAAAGTATAATAAAAACATCTGTATGTGTTAGTAGGCATTAAAAGCTAGGTCCCACCCATGTTCCGTGCATAGCTTACATAAATAACCTGTTTATTGAAGAGGTGTAAAAAGCGAATGGCAAAGAGAATTACCCCCTTCTGTCTTCCACATCTGGAGAGACTAGGTGGAACAGTAAACCCTGCAATACGACACTGGCATCCATCCTTGGGTGAGATTCTGGGTATTGTGTCCTCCCACCGAGATCTCTTGGATGGCAGGGTGTTGCAAAGATGTCACAGGGTATAGCTCTATCAGCACGAGGTATAAGAACTTCACTGTGCGGGCTTCCTGGAGTTCCTGGGCCAGGAAGCAGAACTGTATAGTCCTAATGTTTGTAGGGCCTTCAAGGGCCCTTCTGTGGACCAAAAGATCTGGCTCCATAAGGAAATGTGATGTGGCCAGTCCTAGAAGAGGAAGGTTTTGTGCTGAAATGGAATGGAAATGAATCCTTCTTTCAGATGAAGGTAGATATTGGTGGTGATGTACTCAGGGACAAATAATCCAATTACAGGCAGCGAGCCAGTATTCACCCAGCTAATGCCTAGGGACTTGTACTGGATTTAGCTGTTAATAAAAGGCACTGAACTAACACCATCATCAGCAAAGCTAACTTCCCTTGCAGTTAGCATGAACACACCACTTCTCACGATACCCTGAAAAGGACAGTTTTCCAGGACTTCTAGTTCATATTATCTGTCACTTTTTGTGGTAAGAGGGAGACCAGTTTTTTTGAAATAGTTTTAAAAAAATAAAGCAGCACAGCTAACCATTCTTAACACAAGTAGTCAGCGGGCAGAAGGAACAGAAGGTGTGGTATAGCCTCAGAGAGGTGTTTGTCACAAATAAGAACAACACTGCAGCCTATGTTCTGAAAGCAAAGCAAAATAGTGAAGATGGAAAGGAGAATAAACTAAAGGAAGGCATGAGAGAAAGGAAAAGGGGAAGGGGTGGGGGAAGAAGAAAGAACAACAACTCTTCTGGATTTGATTCAAAGTTAATTTAAGTGGCTGAAAACTTTCTGTAGGTTTTGGATTCTAGTAGAGTGTGCCTAAGAAATTTGTCCATTTTCATTGCACTCAAGGTGATCTTTATGGAAATATATTTCTGGTTTGTTTGTTTTTTTTTTTACAGCTGGCATAAGCCAGACAAGGTATCAGTCTAGTAACTGATGTTCTGTAACAGTATTGTTACACTGGCTACAAATAAGTTTGCTCAAATACCCCCTCCCCCTTTTTTTTTTTTGCTATTGTATCTTTAATTTCATTCATATGGTGGAGAATGGAAGTTCAGCCTCAACTGAATGCAGTTTTCATCAGGACATTCTTTCTAAAATCATCTGGAAAATACCAGAAACCTCCTCCATTACTGACATGGGGAGTATAAAGACATCTAGTTCTAGGATGAATTGTGAAGCCATGTTTTCCTCATCAGAGTAGTTCTCCATGGATAAGGGTGAAGAGGATCTGCCTTTGTTGCCCTGGCTTTATGACTTCTCATGGTCTCTGCAGTGGACAAGGGTAATGCAGGAATTTTGCTGTGGCTGTGGTGTAAACTGCACTTAGTAAAATGCAAAGCAGATAGAACTGACCTCTTGCGCTGCAGCTCTTGTATTCATCACATGCCCTAAACAAAAAAAAGCTACTCAACTCTTTTGCTTTTTAATTGAGTTTTCTTCAACAGGAATTTGAAGCTGCATGAAAACTGCTTGGGAGCACGGAAAATCTTTCCATCAACTGATACGCTCCGCAGATATGAAATTATCTGTTGATTTACACGTGACAAGTGTTAATTTGTTTGGTTTGGTTGCTTTTGTGTTGTTTTTGTTCTGGCAGGGTGAGCAAGGAGATCTGGGGGAAGCAGGTTACCCAGGAGACTCTGGTCTTCCAGGCCCACAGGTAGCTAAAAGAACTTCTGAGGTGTTTATATGTTAGCTATGGAGAAGATGAGTTGTAGGTCTTGATCTTTTTTTTTTTTTTTTTTTTTTTTTTTTTGGATTCTTTTTTTTTTTTTAAATATGTAAAATTATNGTGACCGTCTCGGCCGTTTCACACTGGCAAATCCTACCAACCAAGCAGCCAGAAGCTTCACCTGTGCATTAAGGCTTGCAAAACAGACACTTGCATTCTGGTCATTGCAGCAATCTAATCTTCATTGTAAGGCTATCAACATTGAACCGACTTTTTTCCCCCAATGCTTTTTCTTACATCAGGGCCCAAGAGGACTACAAGGGATCAGAGGACCTCCGGGACCGCAAGGCATGCCAGGCCCTCTGGTTAGCTTTAAATACTCTATTCCTGCTGTACACATTAGGGCTTTTCGTTCTCTGTGTTGGTATTATTCCTACAAAGAGTTTTAAAGAAACCGATTGAAAGAAGGAGGTGAGGCTTTTTCAGTATAGTACTTAAGGAAACTGATTTCCAGCCTCATATGATAAAATAGCAGCCTTCAAAGTAAGTTTCGGTGGGTGAATAGGAAGTGAACTTCAGTGTTGCCAAGCTTTCACATGACTGCAATGAAAAGCCTTACCTGTAGATTCCGCTTTCAGGTCTATAGTATCAGGACTAACAGCATGACTTGCAGCATGTATAACTAGAGATGTACAGCGGTGTAGTTGAGGGCAAAGTTAGATAATGCTCGGTGGTTTCCTTAAAGTGCGGCCTGTGAGATTTAATGCTAGAGTATGATGAGGTTGTAGCTATTTGAGCACTGCCTGCTAATCTTCTCACTTGTGTGATGCTGTTGATTTGGGGGGTTCTTATTCTGGAATTACAGCAGTGTAACTCGGGACTGGAATGTCCTGCTCCGTCGGCTTTGGACACTTGCTTCATTCATGTAATGATGCTCACGCTTACACACCCATTTGTGTGTGTGTGTATATGTATGCATACTGTTTGCACACATATGCGTGTATTCACTAGGTGTCTATGCAGACAGAAGACGGCATTCATGTCACACCTAATAACATTTTGGGAATTTTAGAGCGGCCGTACAGAAAACGAGAAAAAACTGGAATGACAGCTTGACCGGTAACTCTTACTGTGGTCTTCAAAAGCCAGTTAATGTGCTAATACCGATTCTGTAATAATTTCAAGTGGCAATGAATCCTTGGAGTCTTCGTTGTGCACCTTTTAACTGATGCTTCTGATTACAGGCTAGTCTGGGGGCCGCAGGTTCACCTGGCTCAGTTGGGAAGTTAGGTGCAAGAGGAGCAAAGGTAAAGATTTTTAAGGTACCTAACTGCAGCGGTCTAACCGCATCGTTCACTGGGGAATCTGACTGGAGACATGTGAACTAACACTTCTGTTGTTCCTGTGGAACCTGTGAAGAATGTTAAGTTTTATAGACATTTTTAGATTGCATGGGAAGGCAAGTGAAGTGTTCAAGGTGATCTTGCAGGTGTCAGCTGTACTAAGAAGTTTTTAGTGCTGCCATGACTGCTGTTGTGGTCGTGGTTCTCAGTGGGGCCTGGCTTCTCACCAAATGCAGTAGGGATATGGCAGTGCTGACCCATGAGCTTCCTAGAATCTGTCCAATCCACTAAAATAGGTACCAGTTAATCATAGAATACCTCAAGCTGGAAGGGACCCGTGGGGATCATGGAGTCCAACTCCCTGCTTCTTGCAGGACTGCCTAAAACTGAACCATGTGACTAAGAGCGTTGTGCAGACGCTGCTTGAGCTCTGACAGGCTGCGTGCCGTGACTACTTCCCTGTGGAGCCGGTTTCAGTGACCGACCACCCTCTCGGCGAACTACCTTCTTGTAATGTCCAATCTGAACTTCCACGTTCAGTGAAGCTTAGCTGCTTATTTTAACCTTTTATTTCTAAAGATTCCTAACCAGTTCAGGGGACGTTGACTCTTATGATGTCTGTGACACCGGAATGAATGTCTTGAGAAGAACTGAATCAACATGAAGTTAAACAGAAAGGCTCATACTAATAGGTGGTCCACGTTATGGTTCACTTACATATAANTCCACCCCAAGGAACCTTCCATGAAACATGGTCTGTAATGGAATGCTTTCATAGAATCATAAAGGCTGGTAGAGACCTCTGAGATCATCTAGTCCGACCGTCAACCCGAAACACCGAGCCTGCTAAACCATGTCCTGGAGTGTCACATCCACACGTTTTTTGAACACCTCCAGGGATGGGGATTCCACCACCTCCCTGAGCAGCCTATTCCAATGCCTCACCACTCTTTCAGGAAAGAAATTTTTCCTAATATCCAATCTAAACTTCCCGTGGCATAACTTGAGGCCATTACCCCTCGTCCTATCGCTAGTTACTTGGGCAAAAAGACCAACACCCTCCTCACTACACCCTCCTTTCAGGTAGTTGTAGAGAGCGATAAGGTCTCCCCTGAGCCTCCTCTTCTCCAAACTGAACAACCCCAGTTCCCTCAGCTGCTCCTCATAAGACTTGTTCTCCAGGCCCTTCACCAACTTCAACTTTCAGGCAGCTTTCAACCAGTGTCGAATAGTTCATAAAATGTATGAGCACGCATCAGTCTAGCAGACAAATTTACATTTCAGAAAGAAGAATTCTCCTGAATGAGCCAAACTAATGCCTTTTATGTTTCGATTGTAACAGGGTGAACCTGGTGACGCTGGAGAGAAGGGCCCAGTGGGACCAGCTGGACGGAGAGGCATGCCTGTGAGTCTTTCTGCCCTAGTTCAGGGTCCCTGTAGTTTAATGCCATCCATCTGAATCAGAACAGTTAACTCCCTTCTGTTTTCTCTATTTGATACAATTAGAATTCTTTCACTTTTGGTTCTCGGTTTCCTTGTTGACACCAGATTCCTTGTGGGCTACAGGGAATATCTTTCCCCCCACGCTCTTTAGGAGAGAGAGAGAATATGCTAGAGGTAGGGCACACAGTGGAGAGGAACTGTGGCCTTAATCCTTGTTTTCTCTCTACACGTTTTGCCACCATTTGCTACTGTTTTTAGACTGCGTTGTGATAGCTTGCCCTACTTCATCAGTCTTAACAGCCTGGGCACCTCATTGTACTGGGAGGTCTTTATTCCAAAATGGAATGGGGTGTGAATCTAATCTTCCTTTGAAAGCTAACTCATGATCTATTGCACCTGTGCAGGGTGTGAATGGCAGAGATGCCTATGGTCCTGAAGGAAGCAAAGGAGCTAAGGTGAGTGCTTAGAGTCAGAATGTCTCACAGTCTCCATTCTGCAGTGTCAAATCAAACATGACCTTGCACGTTTGATTCGAAAGAAATGTAAGGCGTGGCCACAGTGCGTTTCTGAGGCTCAGTAAGAGGCTCAGCCTTCCCACAGCCACCCTTGTGAGAAATTCTGCAATAGGGTATTGTTTTGAGAACCATTCTCTCTTACTCTTCCCCTTGATGTGTGTATGTGTGTCTATGGATATGGGGGCATCGTACTTCTTGGAGTGCACGGTGCTTTCTCCCCGCTTCAGTCTGCTTGACTAGCCACTCTTCTTGGCAAGTACTGGTGGGCCAGCCACCTCGGAGTCTTTTAATTTTTCTTGTTTCAGAGGAGGGATTCCTCGACTACCAAGGTGAGGGGTGGTACTCTCCCAGCATGCTCACTGTTTTCACATGGAATGTTCTTCCTTGCCTTGTGCTCCTCTGGTCAGCAATAAGACTTGAGGATTAACCTCTGGATTGCTACATACTTAGAAATTCTTCTCATTCCCTTCACAGCCCTGAGAAAATAGCAGTGCAATGCCTACTTCTCTAAAACCATACAAGGACCCAGCTAAAATAAAAAGTATACAGAAAGGCTGAGGTCAAAATCATGGCAGCAGTGGCACGAACGGGTCAGTCCGTGAGCGAAATGGTCAGGATGTTGGAAACAGCTGCGTTTGTCCTTTCAAAGAGTTTGTATGGCGTTACAATGCTAGTCCTTCCCCGTTGCTTGTGAAACAGAAGTGGTCCGATGGATCTCACCGGAGGTGCATCTGTTTCGCACTCCCTTTTTGTGGGCAAAGCAGAGCGCTGCAGAAGCTTCGGAACAGACAGGAAAGGCTTCCCAGGAGCCTCTCCAACTGATGAGCTCCTTTTCCTAAAATGGCTGTTTGTTGAAGTGACTCTTGATGCTTCTTATTATCCAGTCTCTCTTCTTAGCTTCTTAGCCCCACCGATTTCCTTAGATGGGAGAGTTTCACAGGTTACGTGTATGCTATACGCAAGACTAGTTCTTTTAATCTCTTGGAACCTCCCACTTGCTCATTTCAGGGAACATCCTCCCTGTTACAAGAAATGAGGAAAAAAGGTTTCTTCTTGTCGTTATTCACTGTTTTAAAGGATTGACTTAAAGCCCTTCTTGTGCACTGATGTGTCTGCCCAAGGTTTGGCAGGGCCTGAATTAAAGCAATTAATAAAAACAAACAAAAAACCAATTTACCCCCAAACAGTGATCCAGAAAGAATCGGTTTCCCCTGATAGCTGAGAGCGCCTTTAGCATAGGTTTTACTTAAGGCTGCTGCTAATTATGCAGGCTCGCAGTCACATTACACTCTCTTTGGTGTAATGTGGGGTCTGTGTGCATGTAATTTTCTAGAAATTGTAGGATAAGGTCGTATGATGTTTGACAAGCGTGTCCACTTCCACGGGAGGGAACTCTTAAAACAAAGACATATGTAAGTGGTGTGAATTCTGATAGTTACTCTGATGTCAAGGAAAGATACGCTTTGATTCTGATTGGTCTGTGGGAGCGTTCTCATATTTGTCATACGTGAGCGAAGAACGCGCCGAAAACGGAAGTAATTGAAAACGATGAATGCAGTGGCTCCTAATACGCCGACAAAATATTCTGGTATCACTGTTTAGTATGGAAGGCAGAACATTTTGAAACTGCATTCAAACACTGAGTTTGGAATGTTACGCGTTACTTATGATCGCTGAAGATGAATTCCAACTGTATGTTACTAGGAGGCCTAAATAAGTTTTTGATAGAACGCTTAATTTGAGAAGTGGGACACTCTTGGGAATTCAGAAACTGTTGGAAATCTTTCAAATGCTCTTCCTTTAGATGAGGAAGGTGTTAATCTAAAATGGTGTCATTTGAGACCCGAGTAGTAGCCGCTGTTACTTGCATGGGGTGGAGTGCTAAGAATAATATTGAAATTGTTTTTGCTTTAAAGACCTCAAACGCTAAACAGATCACAAAGTTGTAGATTCTTATGAAGTCTTTGTCCTTTCTTTTGGTAGGGAGAACCTGGATTCATAGGATATCCTGGTCCAGAGGTATAATTGAATGGGCATGTTTGCTTCCTTTATGTCTTTGTTTGACATTATTCTTGTTTGGAGGTGGTTGTCTGTCTGTCTTCTCTTTTCCTATAAAGTTCTGGATTTCATTAATTTTCAGGGAGAAGATGGAGACCCGGGCATTCCAGGAGCTGAAGGACCCAAAGGAGTTAGGGGTAGAAGAGTAAGAATGATAAATCTGCTAGCTCTGTGAAGAGTTGTAGAAGTAAAGCCCTTGTGTGTTAAGTGTTCCTTCCCCGAAAATTTTTGAAATTGGTTCCCACTCTGATCTTTTATTGCCATATGCGGGGCAAGAGGTCTTGAGAGAATGCAGGTCTAAGTCTTTAGAGGTGTTTGTTGCTGATCGTTCTTAGGGGCAGTAGCCTATCTTTATGTGTATGCAGGATGGAACTCACAATATAGTTACAGAGGTTTTTCTCTGCTGAAATTCTGCACCTGTGTGTGCAATTACAAAGACTAAAACTGGTATTTCTATTTTTAGGGCAATGCTGGCACACCAGGTTCCCTGGGAGATCCAGGGGACCCGGGGCCATCAGGACCTATGGTAATGTATTTTTATTAAAAAAAAAAATAAAAAAAAATCGCTCTTAGATTGCTCTTAAACTTGCTGTTAGATTAATGGAATGTTTAACAATGTTTCATCCGGTAAACTGTGCTCAATCAGCCTGGCCGTTGTATAGAGTTACGTCTTGCCTGTGGATGTGTATGCACAAGATCACCTGCTGTTTGGACTGGAACTGCAACGAGACAGTGCAGGGCAGAATTTCTTCCACGGTATTTGGTATTGTGCTGAGGCTGGGCAAATATCTAGTTAAAAAAGAAGAGGGTACTAAAGTGTAGAACTGGATTGTTGTGCTGAAAGCCAATCTGTTTTTTCATTTAAAAAGAAAAGCCATTTAAAATCCGACTGGCAATTCCTTAAAGCTTACATTGCCTGCAACCTGTTAATCCCTATATACAAGTAGATGCCTTGATGTACTTTTCTGGTGTCTGTGATCTGCATTTTATGCGTCAAAAAGTTTTATTCTCTTTCTAAGCAGGGGAAAGGATCATGGGTTTCAGTAGGATTGAAGTAAATCATGAATTCCAGTAGGACTGGTTGAGCAGTCATGACGCGTGTGTGGTCTTGCAGGATCTCTCGAGGTGGAACTGTGGGGATTGGACCCTGCAATAGGAGAGGGCAAGCCTATGACACATCAGAGGTTGAAAAGGATGTAAGGTGCAGATAACTGAACCACAGCACGGGAACTGCTGTTTAGAAAGGAAATCCAATTGTGAATTATACTCGTCCTCAAGGGCAACGAGTATTGAGTATTTCTAAAGCCAGGAAGGCAAACGGACTGAGAAATAGGTCTGAGAAGTAGTCTGCAACTCTGTTGGGAACGGGTCCACAGAAATCCGTGCTGGGAACCGATGCCTCCTCGTATTTCAAATTCACAAACGGTTATCAGGGAAACACTGTATGCCTGCATTTTCTTTGGGCTACGCAGTCGTAGATGGAAATATGTTATCAGGGTCTGTTTTTTCTGGACCGGTGTTTAATTTGTTTCAGGGTGCCAAGGGACCAATGGGCACCGTTTTAATGGAAGTAAGTAACTACCTTGCAGCTAACTGCACGCTGCATGGAACTAACAGCTTTAGTCGTCTTCTGTTTATAAGCACTGACTGCAGTGAGCATAATTAGCAGTTAGAAAACTGTATCCTTTTCAAATAGTTGTCAGAGTGCAGCGGGCTCTTCTGTTTTGCAAATAATCAAGGATTGAGAAACAGTTACGCATATAGGTCAGCACCATGTCCAAACTTTTACAAGCTGTTGGGCGTTAATATTCCTTTATCTGTTTCTTCATTCACATCGGTTTACACACCAGCTCAGGTTAGGGTTACTTTTTGTCCTCTTGTAAAGGCAGGCATTTCCTCAGCAATGACTGTTTTCACTGGGAATAGCAGGGCAGGATTTCTTCAGAATCCTAATCCCGTGTAAAATGAACACTTCTGAGTAAAGGCTCCGTCTAACCCTTGCATGGACAAGTACCTGCAGGCAATACTCTTGCAGGTGTGTTCTGTGTCCAAAGGAGGGTCCTCTCCTCCTTTGTGGGCCTCTCTTTTCCTGTGTGAGTTGCTGTTGAAATGCCCGTTCTCCTACGGAAGTGCCGTTGCCTGGTGACCTCCCAGATCAGATTATTACACAAAATAAAGAATGGATAAATGGTGGTTTAGTGCTCCGGAGCACGATTAAATGCCAGCAGGGCGTGTCTGAAAACCCCCTTAGTTTCTGCAGCAGGGACAGAGCCCCCGTACTATTTCAAATGGAGAGGAACTGGAATGTGTGATTCTGGAGTTACTGTAGCGGGAGTTAGTTCAGGAGCTGGGATATGACCTTCAGCTCAAACTTGACAGTAGGATTCCCAGAGCATCGGGATGGTCTGGGGTTTGCCATTAATTGCTTTTTTTTTTCGTTTTGCTCCTGCAGCCCTGTGAACTTGTGAATTTTACTCGAAAAAACTGCCGTAAGTAGGGAGCATCTTCTTTTACCTCGGATTCCACCTGGTCGCTCTCCAATGGAATAGCCTCCATTGGAAACCCTGTAGACTGGTGGTTTGTATCTGGGTTCAGTTTGATGATGACTGGTAGTTGTCAACTGTGAGGGGTTTTCAGCGGGCGTGTGAAACAGGCTCATGCTTTTTGCTCCTTTTTCCTCTCTCTTGATTACAAAACCTGCAACAGATGTCTCTTGTCCTCATTTAAGATTAAATGAATTCTTTGGCATTGTGGCAACCCTCTTTGGGGAATTCTCCGAGAGAAGAGAATGTTTCTGTATATCGCCTGTCCTCCAGATTTGGAGTGTTCATTGCCTCTCTGACTTGTGTGCTCAGCAGAACCCAGAACAATTTCTTTAATTCTCGTCCGGTAAAACTGTGCTCTTTTGAGTATTTGATTGTGGAAGAGGAGTGTTGTCTCTCACTGACAGATTCTGGAGTTGTCTGAAGTTTGGATCAGGCTTTTTGGTGAAAGCGAGTGAATATGTCACTATTTTAATGAATCTGAGTCCAAAGTAATGTATTTGCTCTCCACCTCCTCATTCCAGCTTGCGCGTCAGGTAAGCCCATCTGGCCTCTGCATGTCCATTCTTTTCTAGACTTGAAGAAAATACTAGCAGTGTTTGAGTTGTGGAAAAGTTCTCTCTCAGATTTTTTTATTTCACTGTACAGACACATGTCCGGTTTATCCCACTGAAGTGGTGTTTGCCTTCGATATGTCTGAAGATGTTACACCAGCTGCATTTGAAAGAATGAGGAACATTGTTATGTTACTGCTGAAGACCATTAAGATCAGTGAAAGCAATTGCCCAACAGGCGCTCGTGTCTCCGTTGTTTCTTTCAATACCGATACGCGCTATCTCATCCGATTCTCAGAATTCCAAAAAACCAGCTTGCTGCTACAAGCAGTCAAGAGAATACCGCTAGAGAGATCCTCTGGAAAACGTAATATTGGGGCAGCCATGAGATTTGTTGCAAGAAATGTCTTCAAACGTGTTCGTCGGGGCATCCTCACAAGAAAAGTTGCCCTGTTTTTTGCCAATGGTCCATCGCAGGATGATGTTGCCATCAGCACAGCTGTTCTCGAGTTGAGTGCCTTGGACATCACTCCAGTGGTTATTGCCTTCAGTGAAGTGCCAAACGTCAGGCGTGCCTTCTCAGTAAGTAGGCTGACTATAGAAAATGGAGTCAGTCACCCATTTGCTTAGAATCTACTAGCATTTTGAGTAAAGCGTGCTCTGAAGCCAGTAAGTTCTACAGGAACTGTCCCAATCCCTTATTAGAAAGGGGTATATTAAAGCTTACTGTTTTAACAAAGAAACTCTGGTTCACTTGGCCATAATGATCACCATCGGACCTCTTTCTGCACATGAATTATTTATGACTTGTGCTTTTAGGCCAAATCACAGAATTTCAATAAGGTTGTGTTAAGTTCACTTGGTTGCCTATGGTACCAGGCACCAAAGGAAATCAATTCTAAGTTTCTTTAAGGTTTCATAATATGGATGCCATGTTGTTTCTCTTTTCAATTTCTTTCTGGTATCAGTTAGCTCCTTTTTAACTTTTTTGAAATAAAAAGTTCCTTCCAGCTGCTGTTTCTTTGAAATTATCCTTCCAGAAGGAAACTATGTCTATTCACATGGATGGTTTGAAAAGCGCAAAACCTGAAGTCTAAGTTCTGATCTGGTAGCATGTAAGTCAGCCCCTTAATCTTCGTATTCTATTTATTCTTCTGCAGCCTTACATCTTTTAGTCAATTCACGTGTCGGGCTGAACGTTAATTTAGCAGAATGAAAAAATTATGCTGGCATATGAGAAGAAAGCTTGTAGTTTATTCACTGGATTGCTCCACAGGATAAACAGGAGCAAGCGTCAGTATTTCGTTTACTTAGTATAAGCAGATCACGAATCTGAAAGCATATGACAACATCTGGTATTTACAAAGGTGCCAACTTTCCGTAGATCAGTTTTCGGAGTAGAGTAATCTAAAAAAGCTGCTTAGCGGGGGGAAAGGCAAAAACTTCGCTGCCCAGCCCTCCTTTCTGGCTGCAGTGATGGGAAGGCAACCAACCTCACGACCACCGCCCAAGAAAATGCCGTCTCCCTTTGTCTTTCAGAGGGAGTTCTGCCCTTGCGGTTGAGAGGGGGTTTAATCTTCATGATCCTACCAGCCTGTAGGCGCAGACACTTGGTGTCTTTGGTTAGTTGCTTTAGGAGCCTCAGTCTGGAGATCACTTAAACAGTCATTGCCAATTCTAATGCCTCTGAAGAGGCCTATCTATAACATCCCTTACAGACATTAATCAGAAGCGAGTTGGGTTGCGTTGTGCGTAACACACAGGAAGCTTAAGTTTCATGCAAAGGAGAAATTATTTTTTTCCACGCTGTTTTAGCTTATCCGTGTGTATGGTTCATTTCCTGCAAGGTTATGGTATTTCACAGCCATTTTTATTTATCTCAGTCCACAAGGAAATGTTTTTTGTTTGGTTTTTTTTTTTTTCCCTTGCAACATGTCTGGATGGGGTTGGGTGGTCAGTGAAACTGTAGGATGTTGTTGGAGCTTCTTCAGGGTTTCTTAAGCATTTCTGTGGTCAGATCTTCTGGGGAGGTTTGTCTTCTCCAGCTGATCACAGGCGACACATAGGTTGCTAGAATTTCTAACGGTAGAACTTTGTCTCCCCAGAAAACATCTTCACTGTGGAGGGTTTCTCTTTGTCAGAAAGAGCTGAGATAGGAGATCCTGCCCTTTGCTCTGTAGCACCCTACTAAGAAAACAAACAAGTGATAGCCCTTCACTGGCCACAAAAAAAAAAAA
>VZTL01065396.1:0-17232 GCA_013400535.1 Scopus umbretta | reverse complement strand
AGTGCCCAAGGCAGCAGAGAAATTATTTTTGATTTACCTACGCTTATTTTGCCTGGAAAAGAGCAAATGTGGGGAGTGTTTCTTCTCTCTTATTTCTCCTTGAATGGAAGAACAAGGGGCATATATATCAGACTAAAATGCAATAATCAAAATCATATTGGCTTGTCCATATTTGCACTGAATAGGGCTGAAGCACAATAGGATCACTTTCTTCCAAAAGTCAATTGTCTTTGTAAAAGTTTGCAGAGGTTGGAAATGAATAAAGAATACAAATGCTTTTTTTGAAGGCTCAGACAAAAAGGCTCTAGAGAATCTTGTTGAAGCAGCTAATGTTATTGCCAGGTTGTCCTCCCACTGAGCTGGCAACTGGGAATATGTGCCTTCACTTCAGCATCAGACCCTCGGAGTGAGCGTAAACTACTGATGGAAATGAGTTTGTGCTGAAATGCTGGACTAGGGTTTGGACTGGCTGAGGCCCAGTTCTCTCTTACCTTTGGTTGCCTGTGTACAGAAGCCTTCTCTTCCAGCAATTGGTTACAACTAGCCTGTTTCGGTGTCAACTGTTTCCTCAGCCTAGGTGGATCCAGGCTCTCGGATGCTCCCCCAAGCTGAGGGGTAGGAGCTGCGGTGTTCTACAATCCCTGGGGAAGGCATGCTCTGCTTGGAACTTCCCCTTATGGAGGGCATAATGAAAAAGCTGGTGTCCGCATTCCTGAGTGTTTTGCAGATTGGGAATTTTTGTATCTTGGGCTGGTATTTTAAAATCAAAGAATAACAAACACTTCTGATTGTAATTTGTAAGTACTATTAGTGTAGGATTCAGGAACTCTCATATAATTCAAAAGACTCACTGTGGTTTTGAATCAGTATTTCTTAGGCTAGATAAAACATTCCTATCTTTTTCCAATGCATTTTTTTCCCATGAAAGCTGGAACATTTAGAGAAGAAGTTTAGCATGGTATCACTTAACTTCCTGTCTTGTTCAGAATTTACATAATGTTGATGCATTCATCGATATCTCAGGGTCTCTTCTAGTGGAATTCTGTAATTGCTGAGTCTTTGGACTAAAGCTTGGAGGATGTTTGAGGGAGTTGTAGTGCTTTATGACTATGCACATTCTTCTGTTTTCATTTTAGTAGTAACAATCGCAACAGCTTGCAGTTCAACACCCACTGGGTCCTAATTCTGTGTTCTACACGTTGGGCTTATAAGATGGGAATGAATCTACTGATGGTTTATCTGCAGGACCAACTTATTGCTCAAAGTTAATGGAAGTTCAGACCCATCTCTTAAAATAGATATTTATCTCAATCATTAACAGTCAGAGGGCTTTCATTCACAAATTCTGGCTTTATTCCAGTGCATTTCTATTGTGGTCTAACATTGTCCATGAGTTATACCTGAAGTAAGAGCGTTAAGCAGTCTTGAAAATTTGCCTCTGGGCTATGTTCTCTGAAATATGTTATCTGTTCTTACATGAGAAGTATTCCAGACTGCTTCAACTTGAACCGCAATAAATTCAACTGACCTATGTCAAACTTTATGAGGAAACAAACTATTTAGATTCCCTTGCAATAGGACACAATGTTAAGAAAAATACTACAGATTTTAAGGCCAGAAAGGGGGATAGCCATAAATCTATTGATCTAGAGTGTTAAAATCCAGAGTTTTCTCCTCAGGCATTTCTGAACCCCATCCAGGAGCTTAATGAATAAGCAGAAGTAAATTGCTTTGAAAGGGTCTACAGATGTGATTGAAGGACTCAAGATAGTTTTGAATTATCTTCTTCCTTCCTCTTCCCCTCCAACCACTTCCAATGGTTGATTATTGTATACATTTTAAAAATTACATCTATTAATTAATTAAAAGATTATTACTCATTAAAAACTTCGCCTGCCCAAAGAATGGTGCTGTTTTCCTGACAGTTTTGAAAGTCCTTACATGGGCTTTAAGAATCCTACGCAGAATTTATTGTTTTGTTAAAATAAATAAATAAGTAAATTGGTACAAATACAAGCACTTCTTACTGATTTAATCTTTAGCAAAATATTTTAATGCAAGGAAATATTTAGTTTTTACCACACAAGGAACTACACACATAAATCCATACAAATGTGATAAGCAGGCCCAGACTGACAGATGCCGGTGACCTGGGAAATACCTTTAGATCTGTTTATGTTAGTGAGAAAAATCAGTTTTAACTCGTTCTTTTTCTCCTGTCAGACCTACCTGGGAAACCCAACAATGAGACCGAATTGATATAATTTTCTTTCTTAAGAAATGTCAGCAGAACCACTCAATTTCAATCTGACAGACAAATTCTGCTTTGTGTTGCTCCACTTTAAATCTGTTATAGGCAGGATGGTTGCATGAATGGAAGCAAGAATGAAATTTGTCCAGCAAGATATTTATTACCGGTGGCGATACACACATATCAAGGAACAGGACTTGACTTTCTGATAGGGAGCAAGGACAGGAATCATAAATGCACACTTTTACATACAGTCTGGTGGTTTGGGGGGGGAAATCACAGTAAACAGGGACTCACATACTGATATATTTGAAATCATTTTTCAGAGCTTGATGAATCTTTAAGAGGGTGGAAGGGGAGATTTAGTCAGAAAAGGCAAAACATACAACTTTGCAAAGCTAAGCCTCCAGTTTCTAAAAACCATGTTAGTTCTATTAATTTCCATATTAATTTCAGGTAGATGCAGTGGTTTTCTTTTCAATATTTTTCTCCTAAGCATGGGACAAACAAACACGGTGGCAAGTTTTGCTGAAAGTATGTAACCTATCCAAACACGGTGGCAAGTTTTGCTGAAAGTATGTAACCTATCCTTTTTTTTTTTTTCCTGTTTTGAAGTTAGGTTTTGAAATTAAAATGTAACTGATTTTAAAACATTATCATAATTTAAAATTTATTTTTATTGCTGCTTCACTGTGAGTAAGTAATAGGATATATGGAATAAACTGGAGTTAGGCTTGTAAAGATAATTCCAATGGCATTTGAACTGATAAAATGGACTGAAATGGAGGAGTCTTGAGTTGTCTCTCTATTCCATATTTTATAGCACCATGCACTTTGGGAAGCTTTTAAAAGCCTGGATACTTATAGTGTTACCATAACACAAATAATTTGTAAGAAAAAGAATACTGAAAGATAGCACGTAAATAACCCCTTTATCGCAGATGGAACTTAGCATACTTTTCAATTTTTTTTTTTCTGTAGTCTATCCTGTTCATTAAAAACTGGACCAGAGTGGAGGGATCAGAGGTATTAGGAGATGATCATGTAATTGAGCCATTCCGTTGCGCACTAAAAAGGTAAAGAAGCAAGAGTTTAATCGGGTTCCATTTTCTTCACGCTGACTATACTATTGTATCCCTGCTGGTGCTGCTAACGATTTCAGTGGAGCAGCTATGTTTCATTATTTCAGTGTTCATGAGCCCATATTGTGTTTTCTGTTGTTTGTTATTTAAACTGTACAAATGCCTACAATATATGTTTTATAGGTACCAGAACCCACTTTTTGTTATGGAATACACACCCCTTGCTCCAAAGATAAAACTGCACAGTGCCCAGTAAATATTTTTCTGCTTCATTATTAGCTGAGTACAGTTTTCTTCCCTACTTTATAACTTGATGTCAGGGTAGGATTTTAAATCTCCCATCAGATTGTTAAATAAAGGCTGGGATTTGCTGAATCACTATGGCATAACTGGATCTTTGAAAGCAATAAGGTAAAAAAAAGATGAGAAAGAAAGTTCCACTGATGGAAAAATGAAGTGAAATTTGCATTAGTGTTAATTTGTACTGATAGTAATGAGAAAGTACTATATGCTGTGCTATAAAAGACACCACTTCTAATGATCTACACAACAGTAGTATCAGAGTTAACATGAGAGCTGAGGAATGGTAGCAGGAGAAAAGATGAATTATTCTTGTTAAGATGGTACAAAATCTGAAGGCAAGAGGTTCTTGTATGACATGGTTCAACATGGGAGAAGCAGCTGTAATGAAGGCTGAAACTTTAAAATTTACAGGTGCGTATCAAAAAAGGAACATATTGGAGCAGACAGCTCAAGTGTGACAGTGACTGGACTATAATGAATAATGCACTAGGTATATGAATACCTCTTAAAGCATGTGTTATTACAGAACAAATTGTAGCAAATCGGTGTCAAATTTTTATTCTTTGAAAAAATGAATTAAAAAACTATTCTCAAATGCAGGAGCTGCCAGGGAATGTTCCAGTGAAACAGGGAACTCTCTTTCAGTAGTCTTTGTGTAATATCTTGCTTCTATGTCATAGGGAAAGCGATCAAGATACAGTCGTCTAGGCTCTTGCTCTTTTCCCTGTTTTAAGTGCTTGCTTCAAAACCCCACACAGTCCTTGCTATCCACATTCAAGCTTTGAATTTGTGCCCCATGTTGAAGTTTCTTTTTTTCTGGATAGTTACTGGAAGTAGCCCAAGGAGACGTGACTTTTGGGCATGGGAGTCTAGCTGCAAGTCAGCTGCACTGCTCTAGTCTGCGTTGTACCTGGAAGGTAACTGTGAAAGGACTGGCTGCGGCACTGACTTCAGCATTGATTTATATGTATTTGTATATAATTAATTTTGATTTTGTTGTTGGAGGATCCTAGCAGGCTGGTCATATTTTTTTTTATTGTTGATTTATATCATTATAGTTTATGAAGATTCTAGGAGTGGTCCATGATATGTCTGATGCATTGTGCATCTGTCACCATTCCTTTTATTTGGATTATGTCAATTTATATGAGTCTTGATGCACTGGATATGGTTCTGATTATTACAAAGTGAAGTAGACAAGAAGAAGAAAGGGTGAATGAAGTGGCAAGGAGGTAGAAACATAATTTGTTTAATTTAAAACGAATTGGAAAGTGAAATCTAAGTTGAAGGATGTCATAAATAACATTAAAAGTATGTCTTTATGGACAGAAACTTACAAGTGTAGTTACAACATTCACAGTCAGTGCTAGACAGATATGAACTAGCTCTGAAATGGAAACCATATTATAGCATTTAGAGGGATGTGTGATGCAGTTCTTGTAGCTCATGTATGGTGATACAAGCATGGACAAGACAGATGCGTATCTGTGTGCACCTTTCAGTTTAAGTGTACCAAAATAAAACATGATCCAGAGCAGGGAAGGCACTGCGGATCCCATTAACTTATTGAACAGGTAGAATATTTTCCTTGATGACTTCTTGGCTGGGTGTTCATCCTTCTTGTCACCTAGCCTGATGGCTTTATTCATACTGTAAAGGCCCTAGAAGGCAGCTGAAAAAAGGACTACTGTTTAACGTGCAATGAGAAAACACTGATATTTACTATGTACAGGCTAGTGCAAAATTCTGTATAATGGAAAAATTTTCTGTTAATGTAACTTAATAATAAATTTGTTCCTTTATTCCTTATGTTGGCAAGATCCCGTCTGTGCTTTCACATTCTCTCCATGGTTCTCTCTCTTGCACCTATTTAATTTGTTTTCTCTCTTGTGCTAATATCCTACTTTCATCCCCTTCTATTCTCTTCTCACCTCATCCCACCTGTCTGTGTTTCCTGCTTGACCATGCTCTCTGTACAGCTCTTCCTAGATCTGCTGCTCTTTCTAGATGGTACTGCAACATCTGTTTTCTGTGCCAATAATGCTCAGGAGTCCTGTTCGCTAACTTGATTCTGTCTTCTTCACCACCTCCTACCCCTTTGGTTTTTATGTGAATTGATTAAATCATCTTTGTTGTGCTTCGCTGGACTTGCTCCAGTATGTCGATATATTTCTTGTGCTAGGGAGCCCAGAACTGGACAAGAGTGCTCCAGGTGTGCTCTTACCAGTGCTGAGTAGAGAGGAATAATCACCTCCTTTGATCAGTGGACAACGCTCTTGCTAATGCAGCCCAGGAGGCTGTTGGCCTCCTTTGCAGCAAGGGCAAGTTGCTGGCTTATGTCAGACTCTTTGTCCACCAGGACCCCAAGGACCTTTTCTGCCAGGCTGCTTTGCAGATGGTGTGTCCCCAGCCTATATTGGTGCATATTCCTCACCAGGAAGATACAGGATTTTAATTTTCCTTTTTTGAACATGAGATACCTGCCCAGCAGGCAGCACAACCACCTGATGTATCGATCACTTTTTCCAATTTTGTAACATCTGCAAACTTTCTGAGGATGTCCTCGGTCCTATCCTGGTTACTGCTGAAGATATTAAACTGTGTTGTCCACCAGCGTTGACTGCAGAGATACATTGCTAGTGACTGGCCTCTAGTTGGACTTCATCACAATCCTTTAAGCACATTAGTTCATCCAGTTTTCAGTCCGCTTCACTCACTGTTTCATCAGTTTGTCTATGAGGTTGTTATGAGAGAGACTGTTGAAGGCTTTGCTTAAAGTCAAGACCATGCTAAGAACTTAGGAAGGGCTGTGCTAGGTGACATACAAGGTCCATGTAGCCCAACAGCCTTTCTGACAGCAATCAGTGATGGAAATCTGCAGAAGAGTATACAGGAACATGGTAAACACAAAAGCATGCTTTTCTGCTATATTCTTCAGCATATGGAAACTTGTCCCTTGGGTTTCCTGGGCTGCTTATTATGTCCTTGTGTTTGAAATCACAGAGCCTGATGAACTGCTTTTGTTTTCCTAAAGCAAGTCATGTGCTAATGGCTGTTATTGCTTCCCTTTGTAAAAGCAGGTATCCGGAGCGATGCATTTGAATTTATTTTGCAAGATAATATTTTTAATTCTTTCTCTAAAAAATGAAAAGAAACCACTATAGAACATGCCCTATTGTTGAGAGTGATTTATGCGAACAGGTAAGGAGATGAGAGTTCCCTCTGGTAACAGAGTCCTGGATAAAGGTTGTTACAGTAGTGAGTTGTGACATGCTGGGCTGAAACAAGCTCAAGGAGAAACTTTGAGTTAAAATTAAACTATTGTTTCCTGAGTTATATGTGAAGCCTGTATGTAAACCAAGTTCTAATTAAATAGCTAATCAGAAAGTTGCCCAGGGCAGATTCTTTTGAGGACAAGAGATTGACACAGCTTGCTCACTTTTCTGTTAGGTCAAAGCATACAAAGAGCCAGAAAAATGTCAAATATGTTTTGAACGGTGGTTAAAATTCAGAGTCCTGTCAAACTTACATGGCAATCCTTTCAGTCTTGTCCCCAAAGGATATTCTCTTAAACTGCTCATTTTACTTCTGTTTGAATTCATATTGCTCTTTCCATAGCAGAACCAACATTTCCTTTCCTTGCCTGCTCCAGCTTTTCCTAATTTAACCTTGCTATAAAATTCTAGCACTTGCCATACATGACCTTACGTGGGAAACTGGTGAATTTCTGTAATATCCTATAACATAATAGGAAAATGTGTCTCTTGGTTACTAAGAGATCCCTGTAATATCCAAAAAGAGACTTGTGATTTATATGTACACTCCTCTGTCAGTCAGAATTGTCTACTCCAATTTTAATGCTTATTTATTTAGAAGCCAGTTGGCTGCTGAAAAAGGATCTGGGTATTGTCTTCATACCCCATACAGTGTAAAGCTTCTCTAAATGTAAACTGACTAGCAACTCTGACTTACCTATAAATTCTGAAGTTGATACTTGTGTGAAAGAACTGCTTTCGTCACCTAGAGCTCTGGATGTAGCCATTGTGGTGGTGTGAGTACGCAGATGGATTCTGGAGATGGAGAGGAATTATGTATTTGAGAATAAATTTTAAGCCAAACAGAATGGATCCAGATAGTCATCATTGCCCATTGTGGTGAATTAGGGCAAGACTATAAGAAGTGGATACACAATGTTTCTACCTTCTTACAGTTTCCTAACCTCCAGCGGTCAGAGGAAAAGGAACCTCTGCATAATTTCTGTTTTCCTTAGTTCCTTGGTCTCATAACCATAATGAATTATCCTTTATGAATCCATCTAATCCCTTTTTTGAAACCATTGTCCTCCAGAGCACTCTAGTTCAATGATTTGACAACTGAATTACATTTCCTTTTTCACCTTTTAAACTGGCAGCCTGGTTTTTAAGACTGGTTCTTAAGACTGTGATAAACTGCATGGTCATCTCCTATTAATATTCTACTTACTAGTCTTGATTTTTACAGGACTTTATAATATTAATCTGTGGTGGGTTGACCCTGGCTGGACGCCAGGTACTCAACAAAGCCACTTTATGAGNCTGACCTTGGTGTCTGCAAAGTTGTTCCTCTTACATCTTCTCACTCCTCTCTGACTGCAGTTGTGCAGGGTTTCTTCCCCTCTTCTTAAATATGTGAACCCAGAGGCACTACCACCATTGCTGATGGGTTCAGCCTAGGTCAGCGGTGGGTCTATCTTGGAGCTGTCTGGCATTGGCTCTATCAGACATAGGAGAAGCTTCTAGCAGCTTCTCACAGAGGCTACCCCTGTAGCCCCCCCACTACCAAAACCTTGCCATGCAAACTCAATCCACCACCTTATCAGGAAACAGCAATTTCTTTGTGAATGAAATAATACAGTTTCATGTAGGTAAACTCCATTTTGGTGTAATTAACAGGTTACAACCTGCATTCTCTTTCCTTCTTGTTCCTTTTTCCATATCTATGAGATAAGTAAATTGAATCAGGGTCTTAAGTAGTGAAATGCTGTAAGGAAATAGATGCGAGAGAAAGTCATCGGAATAAGTGATCCTATGGTAAACTAGAAAAAAAAATTGGAGATTCAGGTTTCTTAAGATTTAAAAAGGAAACAGGAATTAGTTTTGACTTCATTTTTCTGTGATAAAGAATTTGAATATAGTAGCTTAGAATTTCACAACAGTATTGATTTGGAATCAAAAAGTCAATGTAAAGAAAACTGAGCACAAGCAAAGGGGGAGTTAAAGCCTTAGTAACCACTGAGAAAGTAACAGAAATCCTGTTGTCTTGTGAGTGGCAGCTAAGCCAGCAACCTGTTGATGAGGAACTACCTATGTGGTATGTAATGCATATTGTTTTGTTACTCTGTGGCAGGTTACACTTTAGGGACAGGCATAACATAAAATCCTGAACAGAAAACAGCAGCTATGATTCCATTCTTAATGTATTTTTTCCAGATAAAAATGCTTGTAAATATGTAATTATCACGTATTTCCTGATTGGGGAAGTGTGCTTACTTTACAACAACTCAGCAAGATTTACTAGAAAAAAGAGAGGACCTTTAAAAAGAAACACTAGTTATGTTTACTTATTTCTATTACATAAATTCAAACTTCTACTGGAGCATAGTTTACACCTGAAAATTTGTGTTTCATTTATTTTCTTTTTTTATGGGACATCAGGTATACCAGAGTGTCCTAGTCTAGTTTTCTAGAGTTTTTCAGGCCTTTGGATGGTGTTGAAACAATTGAAAAGAGTATTGACTTAAATATTATTGAAACTTGCACTTGAACATTTCCAAAATTTGAGGGCAATAGTGCCCCTGATTTATAGATAAAGAAAAAATTTGAATTTAATCTAGCTGAGTTATTCCCAAAGGTCAGGTTTAACTAAACCCCAGGGAAAACTCATCAGCTGATGACTTAAGTCATAAAGTGAAGACTAGATGTCTTTCTTAATGATAAATCAAAAAATTGGCATAGATGATATTGAGAGAACCTTTGTCCTCTGTTAGAGAGAAAGTTCAGCCTAAACAGTCACAAAAACTATTTCTGAGGTTAACATTGGTGAATTCCTCTGTTGTCTCCATCATGAAGATACAAAAATAAAAGGGTAAGAATCAGCTACTTAAGTATGATTTCAAAATTCACTGTCCCTGAGGTGTTCCAAAGTTTAAATGTGAGATCACTTGCAATACATAAAAGTATTGTCATGGGAAATTTGATTTGAGAAAGACTGCTGCTTATCAAGGTCAACAAGCTTAAACAAGACAAACTTTCTTTGTGCTCATGGTGAACAGGATATTGACAAGGCTGTAGAATCAGTGGATTCGTTTTTCACAGCTCTTTATAATGCACTTTCCTTCCAGTTTGAGTAACAATCCCTCATTTGAAGCTGAGAAAACATTTCATAATGGCCATTTAGTATTGGTAATGAATGAATAACCTTACACTTTGATTGAAGTGGTGAGTGGGTTAGCAATTCTTTCTGACTTGCTCAGACTGGATGTCTGTGTGTGTCAAGATAACGGAGTTCCTAAGGATTCTTACTTCAAATGAAGAGAGCATCTCATCGGCATTGGAAGCTGAAGCTTGATGTTGGGCTACCCTGTGGTGACAAGGCATGTTTAGGACAATGTTGCTGCTGTTGTCCTAGTCAGGAGAGCAGAGGGGAAGTTGCAGAAAATCTCAGATATATTCCTAGGACTTCAGCCAAAGCCTGACTACCACTGGTTTTTAAAAGAACTATTTCATGAGAACATATAAAATTAAGTTGTGATCTATTCCCTAAAGGTTTCATAATCAAGAATGCTCTATACAAAAAACCAATCCAAAACAAAAAAAACCCAAACAACCAAAACCAAACCAATTTGCAGACCTTGATTCTTTTTACAAACTGGTATTATACCAGGGTTATACCTAGGCTGCAGCTGAGTACTATGTTTTCAGTTACTTGATATTGTGCAAGCCCAATACCTTCACTTCTACTGCCTCCTCCCTCATATTCTTCCATGCTGATTTAGAACAGAATTCAAGCAAAAAATTGTCCTTCTCGTAAGAGTTGGAGTTAAGGAATGAATGGGGAAAAAACCAAATCATTCTTGTATTTGTATAGCTTTAAAAACTTTGGAAACTATTGCCGCTCAGTAGTTTCTAGTCATGTTCATGAGTCTAACAGTCTTTCAACACAGTCTTCCAACATTATTGGACAAGCCCACTAGCACAGTTTTAACTGTCTGGGGAACTGTCTTCAATAGTGTGTGTTTTACATATTTCATGTGTATCCAAAATAGTTACTCTAGGCTTTCCGCTCCTGAACTTAGACTTCTAAATGCTGCCTGATTGGTACTCTTGGTATTGACATAGTTTGCTGAATACATACTTTAGTTTACTGCAATGTAAGATACTTTTTTTTTAATCACAGGTAGTGTTCCATTAATTATTAAGTGATAAGCCATTGTTAACAATTTTGCAAAGACCATAAAATGTTATGAGATAATAGTAATAGCGTATATTAATCTCTACTCATAGCCAAGGTATGTTATTAAATCTTATAAATAAAATCAAAACAACATGAGGTGACATAATTCTACTCTGCAAATGAAATGTTAAGATTTTGAGGGTGCATTTAAAAAAAAATTATATAAACTTGGTTTCATAGATCTTACTCTGATTTGGAGCACTACCACTTTTTTAAATGAAAGCATATCATGCAGATTAAAAATCTTGATTTTTTTTTTTAACTCAGTTTTAGCTGATTTTAGCACCTCGTGTGCTTACAGGTGCATTGTGCTATGCAGTCTTTAGGCAAAAGGATGAAAGTTCATCTTTGAGAAGAACTTGTTGCCCAAGCGGCTATAATATGTAATACTGGACAGTTACTGGACACTGCCTAACACCTTCATCTCAGAAACGTTAAAAATGCAACAGTTAGCATCCTGAAGGAAACCATGCTGAGTGTTACATAGTTCTCTTGTCTTTACAGAGGGGAAGAGGGTTGGTTTTGTTTGCTTTTATCTGTTCTTTGTTGTTGTTCTCTATTTTGAATCATTCATGTTAGATACTTGTTATTTTAAAAATACTTGTATGTGGCTAGCTCATAGTTTTGTCTTAGAATAAGTTGCTACTAAAATGCTCGTAAGATCTAGGAAGTTTGATATGTCATATATCAGAAGGAAAATTAAAGCGATAGCAGCAACAGCTTTAGAGGGGCTCTTGCAGCTTATTTTTTTCTTTCTTTCTTTCTAAACACCCAATCACAAATAATTTTCACTAAAATTTTTTTGCATTCACTATGCCTGTTTAAACTAGCTCCCACTGTACTGTAACCTCTCTGTCACACACAGTCACTTCTGCTGTTTTAAGTCACTGTTCCACATTATTAATTTATTTATTTGGGCTTGGTTTTCTCTGTTTTTTCCTGCAGGCTTATTAGCACTACTACATGTAACTTGGTAGACTGCACTTCCACTCCCTGCTACCAGTGGTGACAGCAGCTTCCTTCTCCCTCACCTTCTCTCTCAACGCTGGTGAAAAACAGCACACTGAAGGTTATATGGAGCATGAAATAGCCCAGGAATGGCTTTTCTCGCGCTACTTAAACTTCATTTAATGAAGCTGAAATACAATGCCATCAGCTGAAAAATGTGATGGGAATTCACCTAATCGGCTCAGGAAAGCATCTGTTGCGGTGATCTGAAGCTGTCTTAGCTAAAGGCTAAACAATGCTATTTTTAAAGCACACTCCCATCACGGAAACAAAGAAATGGAGTCAGTGGAGCAGAGCACAAAGGAATGATCTGAACTTGGAGATATATGTTGTAGGGGAGAGTTCGGTGCAGTGAGTCAGTGAAGTTAATGATTGGGTCACATCGAACTCTTATCAAAATTATTTTTTCAGTTGTTTTAAGTTTGTCACCTTCATCATTCTGTTTTTGATTAAGAGGTGCTCAAATAGTTTGGATTTTTTTGACTATTTCTGACCTTCTCCATCTCCTATTTAGCAGTAATATCTTGCCAAGTTGAGCAGTGTAGTTAAATAAGGATCATTGCTCCAGGCAAAATAGGAGTCTGAGAGTGTTTCTTCATAACACAGACCTATTCCAAACCAACCTGAAATGAATATTTCATATCTGTGTGTGGGTCTTAAGTTTGCTCCCCAGTACAAGAGAGATATGGACATACTGGAAAAAGTGCAGAGAAGGCCACGAAGATGATGAAGGGACTGAAGCATCTCTCCTATGAGGAAAGGCTGAGAGAACTGGGACTGTTCATCTTGGAGAAAAGAAGGCTAGGAGGGGAATCTTATTAATGTACATAAATACGTGAAGGGAGGGTATAAAAAGGACAGAGCCAGGCTCTCTTCAGTGGTGTCCAGTGACAGGACCAGAGGCAATGGGCACAAACCAAACCACAGGAGGCTCCCTCTGAATATCAGGAAATATTTTTTTATTGTGAGAGTGACTGAGCACTGGCACAGGTTGCCCAGGGAGGTTGTAGAGATACTCAAAAGTTGTCTGGACATGGTCCTGGGCAACTGGCTATAGGTGGCCGTGTTTGAGCAGAGGTTTGGACCAAGTGACCTCCAGAGGTCCCTTCCAACCTCAACTGTTCTGTGATTCTCTGATTTGTAATAAAAATAAGAGTGGGTGATTACATTTTAATGTATGTTCTTACTAATTTGGCAGAAACACAAAATCTTGTCTTCAGACAAAATCTGTTCAGTTGGGTGATCCTGTAGGGAACAGGTCTGTATTAACTGTTATGAAACCACCATTTCTATCATAGAGGCATAAGACCTTAAGGATAGACAGGTCTTCAATATCTCAGCTGTTTCTGCAAATGGTGGCAAGGGTATGATCTCCTAATTTGGGTTTTAACTGAACATCTACCGAAATAAAAAGAACTGGACTTACTGTATTTGATAGGCACTGGATTTGTAAGTTAACTTTAGAGGACAATCTTGCTTCGAGTGCTATTTGGTTATACTAGGTATTTGACATGTTGTGTGTTGTCACTGATATACACATTTACTATTAGAAATCTCTATATCTGACAGTATTTATCTGTGCACAAATATTAAAATTGGCATGTGTGTAAAAGTCAGCCATCCAGCTTGCTTTAAAACAATGATAAATTATTGTTAAAATCTCAGCGGAATAATGTACAGAAGAAATGAATGCATCATGTTTATTGGACAACTGTATCTATGAGTTACTTTTTAAATTCTGACACTGAAGAATCCACTGTTCAAGCAACAGTGATGTGCAGAATTGAAAGGACTTCTCTGTACTCTTGTACAGAGAAGTTATTATGAATTCACAACTATTCTATAGCAGAAGCTGTTTGTTTGGGATGAAAAGACACTATTACACTGTCATGCTGAAAGATGGCTCCTTTCAGCTAGCTCTGTCAGAGAGATGTTTTGTCTGAAATATATGAAAAACGGGATGCTTTTATAGCTTTCAAATGAAAAGAGGTGTGTAATAATGGCAAGTGGTTAGAAACAGTGAAACCAGTTCACCTTAAACACCTTTCTTTAGAGTAGGCAATTTATATGTTACCTGAGGGGAAGGGCATCCACCCATATATTCCTCCACAATGTAGTGTCATTTGTATTTGTATTTATGGTTTCTATTGTTAAATAGAGGTATGAAGCATGAATGAAGACGTGACAGTTGAATGGCTGTAGACAACCACAAGACCCATAAGAAAGCACAGGAGCACCGTCATGTTCTTCTGTGCTTTTCCTACTCCTTCTTCTGACAAGTTCCTGGGTGAGGCTGAGCGTGATCCTGCCAGGGTGGATTGGTTCTTGTGTTTTAATACAAGAGCCTTGAGGTTCATATTCTTGGCATATTTCTGCTTGGCTCCTCTTGGAGGGCTGCATTTGAGTGTTTAGTTAGGCTGATTTTCAAGGACTAATCAGGTTATAAACAAGATAGCAAATTATATCCATACTATAATAGTTTTACTCTCTGATATAAGAATATAAATTTACAAACTTTATGCAAGTGTATGTATATAGTGTAGAAATGCCTGCTATTATCAGTGAACTACTGAGAAGCAGTCTAATGACAGAAGCCAAGAGTTCACAGAAAGCTGCTTTGGTCTGCTGAGGAATTTGAGATAGAAATGTTCCCCCACTTCAGAAGAAATCAAACCTCTGAATTGCACATAGAGATACAAGAATCAGGAGATGTGGTACAATCCTTAACGTTGTACAGATTTCCTTTTGTGAGGCAGAGCCGCATCCGCAAAAAGGGGGTAGTAACACTACTGGCTGCGTACCATGCACTGTTCTATCATTTAGCTTGTAAACCTTCTGGGGGCAGATAATATATCTGAATGTATGAGCACAGGAGCAAGTTATTGGGGCTGAATTTGTGGCACATCAGCTATTCAGCAGAGCTCCCCATGTGAACAGCCTAATGTTTCATGCTATGTCAGGAAGCGCCTTGTGCACTGCACATTTGTAGCCTACCTTTCTTGTGGGCATCTGCTCACAGCTGTGCTGGAAGTGGTTCTCTTCATTTTGGACAAAGCAGTTGTCACAATTACAGTTGGCTACAGAACTGACAGTTAATTCTCACTACAGAGTGGTAGGTCTCCCTCCTTCCTCCTCTTTTTCCTTTTCCAACTGTTCTCTGTGCAGGAGTATGAATTTCAGTGGAGAAATACAGGAAGGCAGGGTGTAGAGAGCAGGTTTCTTGAACAGCTTTCAGTTCTTGCTCCTTTCTGCCTCTTCAATCCATTCTCATCCCTGAAAATGTGCCCTCATCAAAGGGAAGATGGCAATATCTCATGATATATAATTTCGCCCTGGTAATCAGCAACATTCCTCTCATGCCCATGTTGGCAATAAAAAAGCATCAGGGACTTGCATGTATTTAGCAAGCTAAACCAAGCAGGATCTGGTCTGAATGTCACACTAAGAGCAGCGAGACATTTTACTCATCTGATACTTTACCAAAAGAATCCTTTAATCCACACTTGGAACACAAAACCAAACCGATTCATAAATCTTGTAAGCTTATGTCTCTTTCTTTTATGAAAATTATCCTTTCTGTGCTTAAAATACATCAAGACAATTGTAAAAAGAAATCCAAGCCATTTTTCTTTGTGGCTGAGTCCTAACTGAAGTGCAGTGCATGGCCTAACTCCCATGATATCAATGGACTTCTACATGTTATGAGAACCTGTAGTTAAAGCATAATGGTGAAAAGATTCATGGCAGCTCAGTTGTGTTCAAAATATAGGATGGATCAGAAAACAGGAGGGAGTCCGATCACAGGAGTTTGTTTTCTATGTATGTGAAATGCTTTTGTTCTGTTAAAATGCAAGTTGCAATATCAATAGTGCCAGGAAAGTGGAAATACAATACTAAATCTATTGTTTTAATTATGAAAAAGAAACACTCTAGAATGTTGGCTTAGCGTCAAACCATATGCCTATGTGAGAACTTTTACTGCAAGATGTATATTATGTTGGTATTTCCCATTTTTAAACATCCATGGCTGGATTTTTGGCAGCTCTCTTGTAGCCACTGGTTATTTTAAATTATGCTGTCCATGCTTCCCTCCTGTAGCTCGTCTGACTGTCTTCTGGATGTGCTCATCTTTTTAAATTTATTTCTAAGCTGTGAGTGCCAAGAGTGCTTTGAGCCTTCCACCTCCATGTACATAACGTGGTTTTATCCTGACTCCATGTCAGCAATGAAAGCCATCCAGTGGAAAGGCAGTAGGTAGTGAAGAGCTATAACACCTTTCCAGTTAAGTCTACTGTCTGGACAATCAACAAAGCAGGACCTTGGGTCCATACCTTCCCTGTAGCTATGCAAAGTCTCTATTTGGTAGTGTTGCAGGCAAAACAGTCTCAACTTGGGGATTTATATTTAATTTAATTTATTGCCCATTGAACTTTTAATTTGTGATTTAATTTTTGCGAGTAAATAAGAAAACATAAACAATTAAACAAACACATGGGGAGACACACCTCCCCCTACTCCAGGCTAAATTCCAATTCAGAACCTCTCCTCTCTGCTTCTTAGTCTCAACCATTTGTTTTCACTACAGGTTATACTCAGTCCATCCCAATCACTTTGGTTGGTCAAAGAGCAGCACAGGAGTTTGGGATTGTGTGCATAATGGTTTCTGTCTGTCTCTTCTTGCTTCTTACTTATTTTCCTCTGCTCAGGTTGCTTATGGGCAGCAGTCCCTTTAGGGGAGTCTATGCTCTGGCATGGGTTGCCTGCAGGCCAAAGTCTCTTCAAGGGGGTCTTTGCTCTGGTCTGTGTGATCCGTGGTGCACAGTCTCTTTAGGGGTGTAACTGCCCCAGCATGTGTCTCCCATGGGCTGCATTCCTCCCCAGAGATGTCCCTGCCCTGGCATGAAACACCTCTTTCCCAAAATGACTCTCCAGCCATGCCCCCCACAATGTCTCCTTACATGTGTTTCCTCCATTCCACCCAACCAGCTCCTCCATTTCTCCTTCCCCAAGTAGCTGCCACATTTTATAAAATATGTTTGAACAGAGGTGGCCTTGTGCTTCTCTGGCCGTGTCCTGGTTTCAGCTTCCCATGCTCTG
>VZTL01065395.1:12628-55516 GCA_013400535.1 Scopus umbretta | reverse complement strand
GTTTGTTTGTTTGTTTTAACTGTTGTGCAGAAAAGAACACCCAAACATGCCATTTCATTCCCTTTTTCCTCTGCAAAGATTGCCACCCCTCTGCTGTGCTGTTCCCAGCCCTGCTGCCCGCTGGCCCCCAGGAGAAGGCAGCTCCCTGCCCCAGGGAAGGGATGTGATCCCCTCTCCCCTCCCCTGCTCCAAGGCAGAAATTGATGGGGTTTGCACTTTTCAAACTCAATTCCTCTCCTTAGTCTCTGTCAGAAACCCTCCAGAGGCGAGGCAGATTAACCACCGACTCTCTCGCCACCAACATCCAGAATATTTATCAACATAGACTTGAACAGTTACAATCTCATTAAATTTTGCTAATTATAATCATCAACAGTCTTCTTCCAAGTTTCAGGCAGTTACTGTCAATCCCTGCTGAGTCTGCCCCATAGGCAGTGATCCAGAAATGGTTCCTGATAGAAACTTGAGACAAAAATAGATGAAAAGGTGAAATCAGGGACAGCTTTCACTCTAAAGCCACCCTAGCCACAACCAGCAGGCTCCAACTGCTTCTGCACCCCACAGCCCACTCATGGTGAAGTGGAAGCAGGGGAAGGATTTCTTCTGCCACTGCCAGGCTTAGCACCAAGAACAACCTTGGCCATTGCTTGCTGGCCCTATCACCTAGAAGAAACCTACACACACACACATTTCATCCAAAGGACCACAGTTCCTGTAGTATAGTACAATACCAACACGGCCTGGCAGTTTGCTCTAAGGGAGCTTTACTAGCACCAGATACGTTCATATTCACGGTGTGTTCAAGTGTATATAAAGACTGGATTCACCAAAAGTATGCCACTACTTAAAAAGCAATAGTCATAAGAGAAGACCAAAGTCAGCATTACCTGGCCTTATCTGGCTACTTTCAAACTGCTTGTATGCAAGTATTTCTGTGCTTACATGCATGCAAGTAAAGGAGGGGATGATGCTGGTCAAAATATTTACAGCTATGGGCAAACCACAGTGACAGCAGCTCAGGGCAGCGGAGAGGGTAGTTGTAGCCAGAAGCAGGTGCACAGGACATGGGGGTCAGAGAGCCAGCACAACCACACAGGTTGGTCACGTCACACGTGGGTGTCATGACACACACAGGGCTGTGGGATGAGCTCCAGCCTCAGCTCTGCCCCTGCAAAGGGCCATTTGCAGGAAACAAGTTTTTTCTCTTTTTACAACCCCACGTAGTATGTGAAAATACACCCATTGCCAGAGAACAGTCACATCTTTCCTACGTTTTCTTTGGCACACACAATTTTTTTCGGTAAACACACAAAGTCTTCATATATGCATACGTTAAAAAAAAAAATCCTCACTACATGTTAGTTAAGCCTCTTTAGATTTAACAAGATACTAAGCTGCATTTGTGAAAGAGCAAGCCCTCTGCAGCTACGTTCATGGGACTTGCTATCTTCCATTATTAATAATCAACAGAAGGAAACAAAATACATTTGCCAAACATAATATAATATTCAGATAGTGAAGGTTAAGAACAGCAGTCAAAAACGCCCCTCTCAGCCTCACAAAAAATGATCAGGAGGGTCATGTCAAACCAGCCTTAGAATCTTCTCAGACTCTCCAAGAAATCAAATCTGTCACCACGGAAGATTTTGCAAACATTTCTCAGAAGTAGCTCTGCAGTTCCAGCAAAAACAGTCTCAGAAAGAACTTCAAACCCTCTCCCTAGAAACTAAATTCAGAGGCACAGATCCAAAAATTAAGCTGAGAGACTTCTATGCAAGGACAAGAAGTGACATGCACACACATCCAACGTGCAAAGAGAACGCGAAACCAGGGACGTTTTTCCCAGTTTTAATGAACAGAGGCGCTGACTGTAGGAGCAAACCGTTCATGCCACAGCAGCAGACGCTGNGCCCCGTCGCCCTGCCCCGGGCCCGGGAGCGGGGGAGGCCGGGGGGGGCCGGCTCGGGAAACAAAGCGGCGTCTTCAGCGGCCGGCTCGGGAAACAAAGCCGCGTCCTCAGGCGCCCTGTGCCGACCCGCGGGCTCTGCTTGGCACCGCTTCATTTTCTTCCCGCGCCCCGTGGACTCCCACGGCGGAGTTTTAATGAACAGAGGCGCTGACTGTAGGAGCAAACCGTTCATGCCACAGCAGCAGACGCTGTAGCAAGACCCCGTAAGAAGTTGTTTAGTATCCCGCTAAACAACCGGTGCCGTCAGACCTTTTTTTCCTAGAGGGAGAAAGCTCTTACTTAGCGTGCTTTGTCTTCCTCGTGATTTATAAAATAAGGAATTCTGAGAGTAACAACGACACGTACCCAGTTCCCAAGTGCAGGGAAAAAAAAAAAAAAAAAAAAAAAAAAAAAGAANGCCGGGCCCCGAGCCCGCTTGGCAAAACACGGAAGTACGATAGTGAAGTGAAAATGGTGTTCGAGGAGGGACGGTGTGGCCGGAGAGCTCAGTCAAACCAGCTGAAGTCACAGAAGGACAGATCCGGTGAATTTTCCCAAATTTTGCAAGGAGGAAGGATGAGGAACTGAGCTGTGGTGCGAGCTGATGAGAAAGCCCCCGCACGTGCTCCGTAGTAGCGCCATTTGCGTGTGTTTGGCATCTCCTGCGTGAACCAGAGCTGCCACAACGGGGCCTGGGGTGGAAGCTGCAGCAGGACAACGGATCGGACAGTGCAGGACCGTGATGAGGANAAAAAAAAAAAAGCAAGCCAACTAGCCGCAATATCTTAAGCGCAAGAAACCCATGGAGCGGAGCGGGCGAGAGCCGGGCGCGCTGCGCCTCCCGGCAGGCACACCGACCCGCCGTCCCTCCCCGGCGGGGGGCTTCGGCCCGAGAAGGGCTGCCCGAGCCGGCCACGCCGGGCGAAAGGACCTTCCCGACCTCGCCCCCCGGCTCCGCTCTCGACTCGGGAGAACCCACGCCACAGCAACACGAGCGGCCCGACCCCCCCGGCCNCTCCTGCGTGAACCAGAGCTGCCACAACGGGGCCTGGGGTGGAAGCTGCAGCAGGACAACGGATCGGACAGTGCAGGACCGTGATGAGGACAAGATCTCAGTTATTTGTCACAGGCTTTACTAGGAACACAAGAATCGCTGAAAGACGTCGGGGCAGAGAGAGCTGTCTTCCTCCAGTATCCAGTCACCAAAGTTTTAGCACCACTTTCATTTGCACACAATTCTCCTAGCTGGTAACACGCCAGGGTATTTTAGAACGTGGCTTTAAAAAGATAGCTTAGGCACTGGGTTCCTTCTGGCTCGTTTCGGCTTACAGGTACCAGCCAAAGCACGCCCTCCAATCTTTGCAACGGTAGGATTTATAGGAGATAACATACACACTCTTTTAGCCAACCATAATTGCATAAGGAACAGCAGTGTGCAAATCCTGGTAAAACTGCCGCAAACAGATTTTAGCGGATCTTTTTTTCATGAGGAAAAATAATCAGAAGGCCTAAAACATACAGTGTTTGATCTAAGACAGGGGATCTAGAAGAGATCACAGAAAATGAAGTGACCAGCTTTCTGTGTCCACCACATGGTCGTCTTCCAAAGCATCTTACCTCTCTGTCCACTTCTGTTCTGCACATTACCCCTTTGTAAGATACATAGCAATGGGACTGACGACTTACCTTGCTTAAAGCATCAATTTTATTCCTGGAAATCTTTTTGCTTTTGCTTTGTGTGGCAAAACTGACTGGGTTTTTTTGAGGTGGAGGAGGACGAAGGGAAAGCGCTACGTAAGTAAACACTGGTCAGAGCAACCTCCCCAGTCACGTAGTCTGAGATGACATCAGTGCCTTCCTCAAAAGTTCAGCACTCGTGAGTCATCCCTCTTCCTTTCCCCTCTCTCCCTCCTCTTCCCAAACAGAAATGCACAGCCTATGGGAGATACGTGACGACGAGGCTGGTTTTCAATACTAGATGTGGGCTTGGGGGACCCTCCGTGTGAGTGTGCGTGTGCGTGTCCCCAGCTATCACAGTTAGGAAATGTGAATTTGCCTGCTGTTTTTTTCACCAGCTGCTGGAGACAAGAGAGGTTCCAGCTTCCCCCTAGACTCCAAGCTGTCTCCCTCCCCTTCTCCTTTCCCTCAGTACAATTACATTGACTTCACCTTCAGCGCACATGCCTACCTCGCTCGCTCTGTCCCTGGTGTGGGGTGGCCGGCAGCAGGGCAGCATCGGCTCCTTCCCAGGATGCAGGCAAGGCTGGGAACCCTCCCCAAGGCCACTGCTGTTGGGTTGGGCCAGCAAGGGGCATCTCACAGGAGGATGGCAGGAGGTGGTCCAGAGCTGCTGGGCTCTCCTGCCTCTCTCCTTTCCTGCTGGCTGGTCCCCTGCTTACTCAGACACAGCTCTGGGCTGTTGCAGGGCTTGAGCACTCCCCTCAGCAGTCCTGACAGGGAAAAACCAGAAGGATTTCTTGATAGCATAGCATCATTATACCACTTTTCATTCATTTAAAGTATTCAAAGTGCAATTACTTACACAATTTGAGTCAAGGAAATGACTGTGTAGGGGGGAAATGTATCAGCTAACGTGATTCATTAGTAAAGGTGGGTGATATATGTCCCTGTGCAGCTATAAGGATGAGGTGGCTTGAACAGCTCTTAAATAATTAGATGGGTGCTGGTACTCGACATAGGGTAAATACTGTCCACCTCTATTAGAAAGGCATGAATTAGGCTAGGACAGCTTCACACATCACAAAGGCAATCCTGATTTCCAATTCTGGCTTCTGGACTGGTTTGTGGAACTATTTCATCTAAAAGATATAATTGGCACAAGCACACAGAATGTAGGGTGGTTATGAGTGAACTGTGCCTGGAAATTAGAAGCAGGCTTTTAACGATTAGAGCAATCAGATTGTAGCAGAGAATAATAGGAGGAAAAATACTCTTAACTCCTTGAATATGTGGCATATTAAGTATGCTTCAGTCCAGAGTGTTCCATTGCACTTTATGTTCTCATGTCCAGTCACAAAGCCGACTGGAAATTGAGCTGTGCAACACCCATGTGTCAAACCGAAAGCATGTGATCCACCTTTCACTTAAAGCTGTTTACTATACAATGGGATACAGTCATTCTATTTTATAAGATCATTTTTTTCATGCCAGGTATCTGACAAGTTATTGTATGCTCTCACTATCTTAATCATCTGTAATTTTGAATCATGGTTCGGATGAGTTCTGTTCAATTTGCAAAGCGTAGGAATTGAGGACATCTTTGCTGTTCTCAGGTAAATTATAGCAGCAAGACCAGGGGAAAAAAATGGTCATAAAGAAACAAATCTCCCTCTGTGGTTTGGGTTTAGAATTCAGTTAATGCTAGTCACAGATACCAATAACCTTGCAAATACTTTACAGAGTAAAAGAGAGATTTGAAATAATGAAAACAAAGTCCCAAATTGCCATATAGTCATCAATAACACAGTGTAGTAAAAGTAGCACTAACGTAACCTTCTCAAGAAGAACTTAGTCAAACATCTTTTCACCTTTCCCTCAGGGGGGAGGATTTAGCCCCCAAACTTAGTTACCAAATCCAGAGCATTCTTAATAGCAGAGTGAAAAAATAGTTCCAGAGCCTCACAGCCAAACTTGGGACACTATGTCATGGACAAGGAGTAAGTCAGCCCCAGGTTGTAATCACCTCCTATTTTGTACTCCTGGAAGGTGTACCAAAACTGTACTGAACAGGTATTGCTTAACGCTTGATTTGGCCAGTTGGCTATTTCATTTGGCTAGTGAAATAGTAAGAGTTGGCATGAGCTGGCCTTTAACAGGCTTATCATCTTATGTTCATTCTTCTTTTCTTATACTAAAACAGTTCCGGGCTCTTTCCCCAGTATTTGCACGTAGGTGACATTTAGTTGTCTTTATTAGGAAGCAAGGGACTTCATACCAGTGCAGGAGTCATCAGTGAACAGCTTGGCAGGAGGCATAATCCATCTAGTCACTGCAGATCATTCTTTCTCTTGGCTAGCATGTCTTCAGGTTCCACTCCTTCTAAAGAAAGATTATGTTTATCATGAGCAGAGGAATCTTTTAATGCATGAAATCAGACAGAAGCTACACAGCTACTGAATATTTTAGCATCAGTCAGGTTGTCTGTCTGTTGGTCCTGAGGCAGTCACCCAATATTCAACTCTCAAACCTGTTCTTTCAGATCTCTCGTCTTCACAATAAAAAGGATACAGTTTTTTACTTCAGGAAAAATAATGTATATGGATTGTTCTGAAGTACAAACGCAGAAAAGCTGAGCTTTTCAGTAAGGTAAGCTCCAGGGAAATTGTGTTTTAAGACCAATATGTCTTGTCTTCTCTGTATTTTTACTTCATGTGCAATAGGCATCCTTAAAATAACTCAAACCCCATTCTAGTAGCAAAACAAGGCCTTAAAGAAGAACTGTTTACTCTGCAATTTGCTTTTTATTTTGTAAATACTGACTACCTGCCAGAACTAAAATTTTCTCCCCTGCTCCCTCTTCAGTTAACGTAGAATCATAGAATCACAGAATTGTTAAGGTTGGAAAAGATCTCTGAGATCATCTAGTCCAACCATCAACCCCCCCCCTCCAAAAAAAAAAAAAAAACCCACCAAAAAAACCCAAACCACAAAACAAACAAACAAACAAAACAACAAAAACCCAAACCACCATGCCTGCTAGACATCTTCTATCCTTTACTCCTGTAGTTTATATTTACTCGCGATCATTATCACAAGTTGCCTCACTGGCCACTCTGCTTGCCCAGCTGCTCTGTGGAGACTTACATCCTCAAGCCGCCTCAGCCTCTGCCCTCCCTGAGAGCTTCACCTGTATTTTCAGTTGATGCTCTAGCAGACTCAGCACTGCACTCACGATCAGGCTTGTTTGCTACGAACTTGCTACAAGAAGTCAAGAAGGCAGCTTGGTTTCCGCTCTCACAGGGATCCACACATGAGCTTGTGCCAAGTTTTGTGTTATGCATGCTGGAAGGTCAGGCCAGGAACTGATAGGCAAAGCGCATTAACATTTGAAGACAAGATGCAGCATCCCAGCTGAAGTTTCCTTTCTAAGGTACAGTGTATCAAGGAGAAATTAATCTACAAGAGTGGTACAGGGCACAAAGCAATCGTTAAGCACTGAACAGTGGTTATCCTTCTGAGTATACAGTGTGTCACTAGAGACACAAACATACTACACCTCACTAGTATATAGCACTGAATTAGGAAACTACTTTTTGGAATACAAAATATAAAAGCAGCTGCTCAACAAACACATTACGATAGCCTTTACACAGATTTCCAATTTTAAACTGGAACAGAGATCAAACTGACTCATATTTTACTAGTTCTGACAGATGTCATGATCAAAAGATGACTGCTAGTTAACCAGTCAAACTACTAGGCCAGGCTTCGACAAATGTAGCATAAATATCATGTTGTGTTATCTGTAGTTATTTAAATACATTCGTTTACCACACACTGGATAATTATATTCATCATTCACAATGATAAATAATGATGATAACTATCACATAATTCATAATTATGACGTGCTAATAGTTGATTATAGCAAAAAAAAAAAATCAAAATGGAAGCCATGCTCTGTCCAAATGAACACAGAGCAAAATCTTCGTAGAGCCTACAAAGCAATCCTATCACACAAGTGGGCTGGGTTGTTTTTATGACCTGCCTCAATAGATGGCAACTGCCTGGAGGAATACAAGCACCAAGTGTGTAAATAGCAGCGTCACTTGAATGTAGGACAGCTGCAGCTGTTAGGAGCTGAAATACAAAGGCTGGCGATTTTGACAGGCAACTTATGGCAAGATGTTTCTTATTCTCTCACTATCTGGCCATCTTCAGAATATGCACCATTGCCCTCTTTTCCCAGCTCATCTATTCTGTTTAGATCCCAAACCTCACACAGAGGTCACCTCTGTGCTTAAACTTTTCATCCTGCAAAGAGCTCTGTTCATTATCAGCTGATTCTTTGTGATAGCTGTGATTAAACTGGTATAAATATCTTTACATCCCTAGGGCCGAGGTTACTATTTCTTTTGGAAAAAGACGGGCTCTTACTAGCAGTATGAATTGATTGGGCAGGTAGATTCTTTATGATCCCATGAACATTTTCACTTCCACACCAGGGAGAGAAAAATGCATTCTCCCAGCTACATTTCTTAATGTATGATGACTTGTTCCAATCTACAAGACACAATTAAAAGCACGCTCCTTGTTTGCATCGTTGTCCGCCTTTTCTCTTAAAAACCACTGGATATAAAATTTCATGTACACACTACCTCAAGTCTTCTGAAAACTAATAATGACAAGTTAGATCTGGTGAAACAAGGGTCTTTTCACAGGCTAGCAAGCCTGCCGCTCTTGACAGCCTGCCAGGTTTAAATATTTAATGATCAGACATGGCATTCATCCTCCTAATCAATTCTTTTTTTAGATGCAAGTCTGAAGAGTCTCAGAAAGTGCAATCAGGCAGTGCTGGAGACCTGCAGAGGCTTCTCACACCAAACAGTAAATAGCTACACTTGCTAGGAAATGAATAAGAGAGGCACAATTCTCTGTCCTGTGCCATTAGAGGCACACTGAAGCCATAAAAGGGGTAGATTGCCTTGAAACAAATTAGCTTTCATAAAGCCTTTTCTTTAGATCCTTCATGTTGGTGACATTTTTTTACTTAGAATTAAATAAAACGGAAGCTTTTACAAAGTCGAAAGATGCAAAAATCTTTTTTGGAAGGCTGTGGACAGGTAGAAGTTCCACACATGAAAAAGACCATCTAAGAGATGTCTGCTTACAGACCTGGCACGTGGGAACCACGTAGTGGGTGCATGCAAATCTAGGCGTGGGTTTTGGGTTTGGCCAGGGAGTAGGTCACACCGTTTGTTTTGCTCACCACATGGAGCATGCGTGGGCTGTGTAATATAAGAAATGTAAGTGACAGAAAGTCAGAGAAATGTGTCTTAAGTCACCTTTTGAAATGAACTTGGTCATTTTCAGGCAAATGCTCCTCCTTCTCTGATTGGGATTCCTAACCCTCTGTCCCTTCAGGAGCCAAATATTCATCCTATTGCTTTCTGCAAAACAATGGACAGAGGAGGGTTGGTACTTTTCCCCTTATTTAGTACCTGAAGGGACGGGACACTCAAGCTGAACATGGGAACCTCTAACTAAGGCGCTTCCCAGGGGAGACAGGACTGTTCTTCAATGTCTGTCTCTCAGCTGGTCTTTGTTGGCCCAAATAGACATACTGTACTAGTCATCTGTAGAGGGTCTCGAGTACTGGATTCTCCTCATCCAGAAGATTCCTCTCATAAATAGACAATACTGTAATTTCTTCACAATTGGATTAATAGAAAAATTGGATTATTCTTAGGAAAAGGAACTGCATCAACAAAGAGCTCCAAGACTGAAGACCACATAGATCCACAAGAGATACACATGCCAGATGTAGGCTCAAATCCATTCAGACAGAAGAATGGACTAAACCCCACTTCTCCCATATCTTTGGTGAAGTGTTGAGTTTTATGACATCTTTTATTGCAGAGAATAGTTCCTAGGAAATTATTTTGCTCTAACTGAAGCCAATAATAACATCTCTATTGTCTCCCAATGCGATCCAAGCAAGGCTCATAATGCATTCAACAGCTAGAGAAAACATTTGTGAGGATGGCAATGTTAACAGATAATAGTGTTCTCTACCCTTGCTTTTCTCTTATGGGCCCCACGGATGCAAGTTTAACTGTGACAGTTCATTAGCACAGCTTTCCTTTGCGCCCAGAGTTTTATACTGTGCATTCGACACTTAGATCATGATGCAAATACTCATGTCTAAACAATAGAAGGGATTTATTATGTGATAACTCAAAGGGCATCAAAAATTGGTTTGAAAGAGATTCAGCGAGAATTCTGGTTTGCAGAAAGAGGGGAATAATGCATACAAGGATAAAAAACTCTCCTTACAGAGCAACAGAATTGATCTGACTTACTATACCCACCCAATAAACAGTGGTGCTGCTGTTGTTTTAACTGCAGCTTGTCCTTATGAAAGAAGCTTGTTTATGCTTTCTGCAGTGTTCACAGGTCCTTTTTATGGCACTTCATATTTCTCTACTGCACAACAGAATAGAGACTAGGAAAAAAATGTAGTTGTGCTTTATTTCAAAGTGCTGTACAATAAAGACTATTGTGCAGTCCTTTGGGTGAAGTCCAGGATAGAGACAGCTGATGTCATCATCTTGCAAGGAGATGAACAGGATGAGCTGATAAAGGTGAACATGCTTAAATATGATTGTACAGTTCTCAGGGAGTGCTTTTATAGATCAGATGCCTGATAATATTAGTTTATTGGGATGGAAAAATGCGTGGGGACATTAGCAGTCATGTTCTTGTATAACTGCATACCTCTCCATTTAAACTGCTGCTGCATCCACCTCAGAGGAAATCCTTCCAATCATTGTATAAAGAGGGTCCCAATTCAACAAAACATTTAAGTTTGTAAGTCAATATTTAGTTGAATGCTTGGGAGTACTGCACTGCACAGGTACGGCACCGAGTGGGTATAGCTGCGCTCACTTTCTATATTTTATATCAGCAGAAACATTCATATAAGGTACAGGAAATTAAACAATCCTTGATGCAAAGAATTCAAAGCACTTTCTGCAAGTCTGTGTACAAGATAAAACCAAATGCTGACAAAGAACTTGACAATTAGAAAACTGAATAAAAACTGTTCGTCTAATTTTGAATCTTCATCAAGAGATCAAATATTGGAAAAACTGCTCAAAAACATTGGGGGCGGGGTTGTCAAGGACAAGTCAAAATCTTCTGTACAAATTCAAAGGAGAAAGGGAGTAAAAGTTGCATTAAGTAAACAAGCAAATAAGATATAAAATTTTCAGGCAGTGCCACCTCCATTAGACGAATGTGTATTGAGACTGCCCTGTAGTTATTACTGGTAGAGTGATCTAGAACAACTGTGAGGGTGCTATAGCTCATCCAGGAAACTAATCAGTTACTTGAACTGGTGCCTGCTAAGGTCAGTACTTACTGAGCTTCACTGTGTTAGTGTGACCTTGTTTTTGCAGAAGCTATTATAGCACCAATGAGCTACTAGAATATTTTGCAGCAAAGTGGGCTGGTTACAGTTGTTCTCAGCTCGGATTAGCCAGAGGCCCTTGTGAAGATGTTAAATGTACCACGGTTCCCAACAACGACTGTGATCTCATCATCCAGAGGAAATACTTTCCAACCCTTTTGTTTTGAACAGATAAAGCAAACAGGGAATACTCTGCTACCTTGCTCCCAGTCTTTTGCCATCCATTTCACTACTTCCTGCCTGGGTCTATTTTGGGAGAGAACTGTTTAAGAAAATTGCTTCTTTAAAAGTTCAGGTTTCGCTTAGGCAGGCAGCTTGAGCCTTCAGCACCTCACCGGCTTCTCCCTCCTCCTGCCCTCATAGTGGGGGAAAGGGCAGGAACAAAAAGGAGGATGAGAACAGGGGTATTCACAACATCTGCTTCTTTTAGTTATCACCTTTCCTTCCATTAACTAATGGTTACTTTTCATAGCACAGGGAAATGGTTCATAAATATTCTCTCTATAGTGAGAGTCTGGGATCCTTTGACAGTGGGAACTGGGCATGCAGGAGCAAGCATCACAGCATTTTTTTTACTCTTTAAACTGACAATGCTATGTGTCTGATTCCATTAGTTATTTGAGGAGAGTTAACCCCTCTTTCTGTACTTTTGAAAAAAAAAATCAAAGGATTTCATGCAGTTCATCAGTTTCCTGTTGTTTTCAGAAAATTTGGAGGCATTAATGCAACATTTAAAAAAAAATAATAATTCCTGTTTGCATGATAAATGTAAGGGTAGAAGGATTTTGTGTTTGTATCACACTCATATATGAAACAGGAAAAATAAAAGAATGGGAGCATAAGAAAGATCTTTGTGCAGAGATGGTAGCCTAAAAATGGTTGTGATTTCTGCCTATGATGAGCTTCAGGGAGCTGGAAACTGTGGTGCAGAAATGTCACATCTTTGCTGTTTTCTTAGGTAATATTCCTTTTTTTTAATGCCAACATCATGGCAGCTGGCAAGGAAAAGGCCAAGATAAAGGTGCCCTGATCAGGGAATTTTCTATACTTACTGTCCTTCCACCAGTCATAATTCCTTGCGGGGGGGGGGATGGGAGAGGATCAGTGGGAAAGTGTAAGAAATTCCCAGATACATCGTTTGAATGAAATTGTATTTTTACAAGGAAATCAATTGAACACTTCCTACTAGTTCATCAGGTCAGTTTCTACCTCATCCATCTCTCATTTTACAAGCCACATAGCTGTCTTCAGGTGTTTAATTCCTTTCCTTTAATCGCTAAGATCTTTTGACATTCTGGAAAAGTAAGTCAGTCTATAGATAGCCACTCCTGTACAATAATGTTCAAGAACAGTAACCCCATAGGTATACGTACTCAGTTTTATATGTATTAATGATGAAGACAGCTTTGAGAGGTGTTTTACATCCTTAAGCCTCTTGAAAACAGCGAAAATACACATGAAGCAGAAACACTTACCAGCTCTGATTTTTTCAGAATGACACCGTATTCGGTTCAATTACAGATTAAGATAATCCCAGGATTTACTCCAGTTTCAGATGAAGTAAATAGGAGTGTTCTCATCAGGGGAATCAACGTCACACATAATAAGCACCAAAGAAAGAAGAGGGCTCCTGTTCTTCTCTAGGGTTTCTCTATGTATCAGAGATGTATTCAGGTGACTACAGTAATGCAGTACTCCTCTTTGCCTCTTTTTAAAGCTTTCTCCTGTTAAGGACAGTATCCTTAGGTTCTTCCATTAATCCTCCACCTGCAGCCTCAAATTCCAGACTGACAGGCTAGAATTTGCTGTATGAAGGATGCTTTTATTAATCATATAAATCTTTGTATGTGGTGCAATACTTAGCCCAGACACATAAATGATTCAGTGGACATGAGAGAAATAAAATCTTAAGGCTGACACAGAAAGAAGTGCTCACTGAAGTCATTACAGTGAGCAATGAGGTGATTCCCCTCTCTGATGTTGAATCTGCTGCAGTTCCACCAATGCTATCTTCAACAGCCTCTGGCAATGCCATCTCAGTAATAGGTTTAGACAGCTCAGTTTAATTATTATTATTAGTCTGTAAACATCTTAAATTCTGTATCATGGCACAGATGCTTGGTGCAATCTGTATTTTTCAATTCAGTTCATGTTTTGTTTTGAGCTGATTCAAAGTAGCATTGTTTTCATTTTTTCACTTTGGCCATGCAATTGAATAAAAGAGTCCTTCAGCCTTACCACTCTGTTGCCAGGTACCAAATTGTTCAGTGATGACTTACAGACTCAGTTATTCTTTAGAAGAAATCAGCCAGTCTCAGATCTCACTCTTGTTTGAAGTTATTCACAATCTATTAATGTCAAAAAGAAAAAAAAAACAACCAAACAAACAGATATTAATTACATTTTCAAGTTCACAATGATTTACTCAGGTGCTTTCATAACAAAGGAAAACGTGCTGACAAAACTGACTTGCAAATAAAGATATTTAAACTTGACAGTGTTTAGATACCCCAGCAACACCTGTTCTTTAAAACTAGAAATCAGCAGAAACATTGCATGGTCATGGGTTGCAGCATTCACTCTCCTAATCTTCCTTAATTTGGTAAAGATATTCAGTCTGTATCACAGCTTTTCAGACCATCATGCAGGAGAACTCAGAAGAGAGCTCTTTCAGCTTAAATAGCCGAAGGGTTTGAGTCGGCCAGCTCACAGCTCATTATCTGAGGAACAGCCATGCTGAACGTATGAGACTACTCCCTCTCCTCACATCCCAGGCCACAGACTGATGCAGTTTTTCCATCTTCTCAAACTACACACATTTCTCTGCTCTTTAAGCACAGTGCTGTCTCTCGAGCAGAAGTTCTGGGGGCAGCCAGTCATCTGGCACAGAGAGTAAAAGAATCAGTGTGTTTTCTGTGGAGCAAAAGGATAGTGAGAGTGAGCACAGGAGTAATGTCCCTTTGACAAGACAGCTTCACAGCTTTGATGTTTCCTCTCTCTCCTTTTCTCTTTTTAATTAACTACATGGCTACTCTTCCCACAGAGCCTGAAAAATGCTTTTGCACTAGACCCACCTTGGTATTATTTTTAGGCTTCTCATGTTGCTGTGGAAGTCTAGTCTATACCAGTGTTCTTCAGTCTGTGGTCTGCAGAGATACTATGGACTATTTTTTAATTTGGGATATTGGAATATGGAATATTTGGGACACTATGGACTATTTCTTAAGGTAACACAGAAAATTAAGCTATTGTCAGTTAGTGCAAATTCACTGTCCCAGGGCCAAGAGCTCACTGATCTCCCAGTTGCAAGCACTGCCAGGCTAGGATGTCTCCTTTTCTGCCGATGTTGCGCCCTATTGTCAGGCCTTTTGTAGTCAGCATCACCGTAACAGGTAAACATTTACTCTGCAACTATCACGCACCATGTTCCCACCGTCTAAGAGATTTAAAAGCTCACTAGCAGACAGTGAATTTTGTTTAAACAACATGCCTATCTTGTGGCTCCCTTCTTGACTGAGAAACCGCTTGGTTTTCCCTCAAGGGCTCCACTTACAGTAAACACAATTAAGGCTAAACACATTAGCTACTGTATATCATCATTAGAAATTGCCTTTTGCTTTTAGCTTTGTCTTTGGGTGTAGTCTGTTCTAGACACAAGCCACCCCTCAGTGATTAGGATGCTGCACCTTAAAACCCTTTTTAAGTTTAAGCAATGAACAGGACTAGATGCTGCAGACTCTAAATCACAGTGCAATGAATTTACTCAAAAAATACTCCAAAAGGTTTTAAATCCTGTTCCAGAGTTAAGCTGGAAAGGCTGTACTCGCTGGCACACAAAGCTGGCTCAGAAGTGGGGCAGGATGGTGGTACAGGGTTCCCAGCAATGTAGAAATCCATCTTTGCATTTTCCTTCTGCATCAGCCTTGTTTTTACTGTCATGGTGAGTGACTTTGTCAGGAGTACAGGTCCAAGGCCTAAATCAACATTTCCTGGCTTTGTCCTGAAAGTGACTTTTGCTCTGAGAGGATGCCGGCAGGATAGGGTACTGATAAACTATCCTTCCAGATTAACTGGGAAGGATATACTTTTTCACATTTGTGGTTGAGTTTCACTACTTCCTTTGCAAAAGGCGTGTTGCAGAGATGGACATAGGCTACAAACACACCTCCTTCCAAAAGATCTCATTACAGTCTCTCCTTATGAGAGGGACGATCCAAATCTGAACTCTTCAACTCTGGATCACTAGGGTGTCTCCTCCCTCACAGAACTATTGAAAGACACAGAAGTACCTTCCTAAACCGTAAAAAAGGAGACCTGACAGAAGGTTGTTTGGATCTGTAAAGCTAGTCTTCATTTTCTTAGTCTCTCTTTCTCTCTTCCTGCCCTCCACACTCTGCTTTTCCCTAGCAAAGCCCCACGCTATGCCCCAATGCAAGAACACTGTTTAAGAGCAGAGCAGCGAGTTGACAAAATCAGGCAGAATGTGGCTGATCAGCCCATGCAAAAGCATTGATGAGGTAACACCTGGGTCTTTCTCTGCTGTCAGTCATGTAATTCGTTTTTTGTTGATTCTGCTGATTAATGCTGTTACAACAATCCAGAGAGAGGTTGCAAGGGCAGATGGGAAAGCGTCACAGCTGACAGATGGGGAAAAAAAAAGAACCAAAGAAAGAAGTCGTACTTCTGAGCTTCTCAACGCACTGGCCTGCCCGACTGGTACAGGACATTACTGGCCATTTTACCATAAGCCACTGAGAGCAGCACTCAAACAATAGTGGAGCAAGAGAAATACTTTAATTTACATACTTCCCCGGAGGTGTTCAAACGCAGCAAAAAGAAAGGCACTTTGGGACATGGCTTAGCAGGCATCGAGGTGTTGGGTTGATGGCTGGACTAGATGATCTCAGAGGTCTTTTCCAACCTTAATGATTCTATAATTCTATGATTTGCTCTACATAAAAAACTGTATTTCACAACAATGCCACTGGCTGATCTATTAATCATTTATTCGACCGTTTCCGGAGAAATAAAATTAATTGGATGCCAGGGACAAACAGGTTAGGGGAAAAAGCTTAGGTTCAGCAACGAAAGGTTTTATTATCTTTTAATTTCTTGCATAGTGTCTTTGTTACATTCCTAATTCATAGAGGCACCAGGAAACAGATGCATTATAACATATTGCTCTGACTGGTATTTTTGCAAGAGTTAATGAGAGACAGAGCAGTGCAAAGCATTTCCAGAGGTACATAATCTAACTTACTCTTGTTTAATTTTTTTTTTTTGAGAAGAAACACTTTCCCTCCAAGCAGGGCTGCTTGAGAGAAGCATGTTCATGTTCAAATTAACCTGGTCACTGATCTGTCACTTGCATGAAATCCTTATGCTCGAAAAGTGAAACCATGTGGTTAGGAGCACCAGTATGTCTTTTGATCCTTCAGTACATTATCATTGGGTGTCTTGTCTGTCAGAAATATCTGAGAAGCAAATAAAGCACCTCATGTACAGCAGTGAAATCCTCCTAAAAACAGTGACTAGTAAAGGACAGGAAAGGTCTGGGAATGAATGAGGCTGACTGTGCTCTGGTAGTAATGATATGCTTGGTGCCACAGTGTCACAGTAGTAGCACTGTGACTGAATGCTCATGATTTCAGTCCTTGAAGGAAGGACTGCTCATGTCAGTAGCACGTTGTCTTTGATGAAGGGCAAACAAATGACAAACCTCTTTTACCAGGGAGAGATTTTGCCACTTCTCTTCTCACAATCCTTATTTGTCACATCTTTGTACAGATGCAAGGCAGGCAGCAGAGACGTTCTTGATTAATTTTCTGCATAAGAAATACTGCTCTCTGGAATGATCTTTAAGTAAAAATATATTGAGTGATGATTTAGTACCTACTTCCCAGTCAAAGTAGGAGGCAGGTGTGTGTATACTAGGACCATCACATAAGCATTTCCTTTTTGACTGAAGAGGGATCAGAAAAGGACTGAAGACAGGTGTGGGGAGCAGGACTGGGCTGCTCAGCAGTGACTTAAAGCCAAGAATTCCTTCTCAGGACCCTGCTTCAACTCAAATCACTCGCAGCTGTGTAACAGCTTCAACCTCCGGCATAGCACAGCTTGCTGCAGCTGACTTATGTCAGAGTTTCATGCTGAAGCAGTTCCCTGTATCTTCTTATTTTCAGCCTAACGTAACTCAAAACCACTTAAAAATTAAAAATGGCATTACAGAGCTTTAGAGACTTCAAAACTAAGCTAAACTGCATAACTGGAATACTCAGCTTGTGTTCAAGATACCCTATGCTGGCACAAAGACATCTCCTCCCTGATGCTGCCTGCTAACAACACTCATGTAAACCAATTAGTTTTGGTTGTGCTATGCTGGCGTGATCTCCATCTGCTGAGCTCAACATCTGAAGGACCTTCCAGTAAAAAAACACAACGAGTTTACAGCACAGTGACTCTTTCTGTGGTTTATTTTTTGTCTTTCTTTCTATATAAATGCACACACTCAAACAGCCAGCCAGGACAATTCCCAGTTCCTGCACTTATTGGACTAACTAGCCTGGTCAATTCTTAAGGGTGTACAATTTCTGGTCTTTGGGTGGTGGTTTTCAATTATTTTACTATCACCAACGGGATGTTTAATTTACTCTCAGTAAGCCAAAACAGTTTACTGTCCAAGTGAATGACATGGTAGCCCAGCCAGCTAGGTCCCAACAATGGTACATTGTGGTCGGGCGGGATACTTGTCTCTTCACACCAAAAAAGAGAGTGGATCAGTCTGGTTTTCACTTGACCATAGTGATCACAACTAGCAACCTCTCCAAGGTATGTGGCTGCTTTTTCACGTCACAGTGCCTGCAGAATAAGGACTGCATTTAAAAGGGTAGAATTTCAGCAGTTAAATAGGATTGAAACCCAAAATAGCAGAAAATTTCTTTAAACTACTCCACGGAGCACAAATGACTTGTAAATTCAGAAGGGACATACACCAATGTAAGGATGTGTTTTCACAGCCTGACAGGAGAGCATTAAGCAAGTTCTACAGTATATTAAGTACCTTAATAACCATCCTACTTACAGCTGATTTCAGGATAATTCCCTCTCTGATTTCCTGTACTACTTTTCAACACCTTTAACTCTCTGCAAGTCCCTTTTGACAGAGTTCCAGATGCAGACTGATAAACATTTGAACATCTCTGAACAACAGTTTCAGGGAATTGTTTCAGGCAGAGGACTCCAACTTCCTCTACAGTGACCTAGCATGTCTTTTGTTTACATGAAGAAAAGCACTGCATATGAAGTAGATGGGATCATTTTAATTAGTAGGGACTTGATACTTCAGCTGCTGCTCAAGGCTCAACAATAAGATTATTCAGATCTGAGAGTGCTCTGGGAGCAAGTCGAAAAATAGCTTTAAAGGTACCTAAATTATAAGGAACAGGATTATGGAGGACTATAGGTTCTGGCCCCAACTTCAGCTACCAAAAAAAAACCCCTTATCCTGTCCCTACACAGATTTTTGAGTAGCCTATTTTGAAGTCAGCAATGGAAAGGATTTGTAGCTTTTAAATGGTAGTCATGTAACAGATAGCAAGATGAGATACTGGGTTAAAGACTATTTGTGAGTGACCACTAATAGGCAATACTGGTTTTTCTTATATTTTTGATGGAATGGTTGGTAAAAGATCTTAAGTAGGCAGCTCTGGGGTTTTGTGGGGTCTTTTGAGTTTTGTTTGTTTGTTTTTGTAATTCTGTAATTTTGTTAATTATTCTGTCAAATCACTCAGAAGCAAATATTTCAGGGTAGCAAATATGAATACATTTAAACCTGAGGCTTCTAGAAGTAAGAGACATGACAGATTTATATTTGTCAGCCACTGAATCAGAGAGATCTGGAGCAATGCAGACTGCAGGTGGCAGCATCCAGTAACCCAGATGCGGGGTGAACTTAGCCCAGATGAAAATCAGTAGCGGGTTTTGCTGGTTTTGAATCCATGTCCTATACTGCAAGCGCTTTGTTAGCTATACAATTTCAGTTTGACTTTTGCATTTTAATACAATATTGATTCTACTAATTACTGTATCATTAATCTGTATTTTAGTTTTTGACCTTTCTGACTTTGCTTTCTACGTATTGTTGTCACATTCTCATATAACTGTAGTTGCATACTTTGCAGGTAATATGCACAAATTACTCTTTGACCAACACCATCTTCATCAACACACCAGCCACACAGAAAAGCTGTTTTGTCCTTCCTGCCACGTACAGAGGTACAGGGAATGCTGCTCTCCCTAAGTGGGACCTCTTTTCTGGCAGATTTTTTTGAGTGCTCTGGAAGGTCAATCAAGGGAAAGGACTAAAAAAAAGACACTATCATCTACTGTAATAGAGGAAATATATGTTCTCTTACACAGTGTCATTCTCTACTTACCAAGCAGTTGAAGTAATCTTCCAAGAAAGTCTCAGCATAGGAATTTCAAGAATGCTTAGCATTTCCACAAGGTAACTACTTGGCTGTGGATAAGGAACTTTCCAAAATGACCCTGAGGGCTAATGGTCCGGTCTTCTTCCTTCCGAGATCAGTATGATGAACTATAAGGTGGTTTTGTCATATGCATCACATAGATGGAAATCCTATTGATTCCCATTATCTAGAAAAGTCAGAAAGCCCATTAATTCAAGCAGAAAATTTTACAACTCTTGGACATGCCAAACACAGCCCAACTGTATAATCACTGGTGTCAGCACCACGATCATGCCAGCAGAATGGGCTTTGTCCTCTCTGCATGAAATTTCTCAATTCTGTATTTTTTTCCAGTCTGTGAGTCTACTCCTTCGTAGTTCTGGCTTTAGCAGTTGTTAAGGTGTGATAATAACCAATAGATGCAATTTCATTCTTATAGCAGGATTTCTCTCTTGATGTGTTTCATGCTGTGGTCCATTACTCCAAAGCATGAAGAGCTCAGCAATAATCTCGCAGCTCCCAGCTGACTTCCTGGAGCCTTGCCTGCCTTGTCCAAGCCAAACTGTGCGGTGCCAGGTTGGAAGCACAAATATTACTGTTGGTAGAAGGGATATATTAGCATGATAGTAGAATTTGTTGTGAATACAAGGACTTGACTTCCCAGCTAACAGGGCAGAGTCTCCCCTTGAAAACCATTAACAACCGAGCTGGTCAAAAAGAGCAAAAATTAGCAACATACTATAAATAACTTCTCCATCAATTTTGAGATATTTGTACTGACTTTTTCCATGCACTGTTTCAAAAATATGATTTTCAAATACCGAGTTAGGATTGTGGATATTTTTCAACATCCAAAATAAAAAAGAAAGCAATAAAACATTTTTCATAAAGATATTGCTTGCAAACCAAGGCATATTCACTAATTTTCCTATGATTCAATGATTAACTTTGAATTAAACTGTTAAGCTTTTTCTGCCCCACATTGTCAAGAGTAAGACTGTGTGAATGCTACAACCATCTTTCTGGCACCAGGCTCAGAGCTTTTAGAACTGTTATATTAAAAGGAACAAAAAATAAGAAAGGAAAATCATTACTTTTGTGCTACTAACAAAACTAAATAATGGTCCCCACTGTGGCTAGGCACACAATCCAGCTATAGCAGGCGGGGGTGTCAGATCAGATCAGTTGCAGAGCGTACAATGATTTTTCAGATTCCTGCATGGCATGTGGCTCGTTCTCTTTTCTACATGTTATGTTAATAGGCAAATTACTAGAAAAAGCCTACGTATAATTTTTCATATTGGAGATCATTTTTCATTTGGAAACCATTGTGTACAAGTGGTTTCTGCTTTGTTTTGAGTTATGTGCCACGTGTCACTCAAATATTTATCTTGCACATTAAAGCAACTCATCTCTAGATCTTATCTGAAAAGAATGATGTTTCATATTTGAGTCACTCTTGTCCTTCTTGTGTAATCAGTGTTCTAAGAAATATGTTGCATTCAGACACCAAACAGGACAGGCAAGTTCCCAGTCAATAAGATGCATGCTCAGCAATAGTAAACTGGCATTTTAATTGGGAGAGGAATTTTATTTCCTAAAAAAAAAAAAAGTATTTTTTTCTATAAGGCACTATATTTATGGTAGACAATAGCAGGAATATTCACAGACATTGAGATTTCTTGAATTACAAAAGAATTCCAGCTCCAGATACCACTGACTGCAAACAAATACCTGCTGGTGTAAAAAGGAGGAGAATTGTGTGCACAAGGTCTCTGTTTTTTATAACTGGAAAGGTGGTTCAGATTTTTCTCCAAGCTTTATTAGGAAAGGACCTTAATTCATTGTTAGTTTTCCAGTAGAGAGAAGCTATATCAAAATATGGGTTATCTGTAATAAGATCTCTGTTCAACGTTATTTTTGTCATGCTTTAACAAAAGGTTTCAGTCAACTGGGCTTGACCCTGAACACAAAACAGCAAGAAAGAGACAATCATGCTTCAAAGAACATACAAACTGTTTAAAGGGGAGCAAAGGAAGGAAGACATCTCACAATTTCACCCACCTATAAGTTAGGAGCACAGCGTGAGCCAGTTGGTTGAGGCCCTCCCTAAAGTCAATGGAAGGATACAAAAAACTCCGCTGTGCTCCATTCTACCCTCATACGTGGCGCGAGCAAGGCCTGGCCCAGGAGGAGAGCTGCCCTGCCCTAGGAGGGGCTTGCTGCACTGCTCTGTGCTCTGTCCTGTGTGCATCCTTGAGATGCTTTTAGTCCTGGGCCAGGCTCCAAACCTCCCAGAGCTTTCACTGGGGCAGCTTCCCCATGATACTGCCTTATATACGGGCCTGTGTAGGGCTTGATGTCCAGAAGTGCTCTGGTTCCATCAGCAGCTATGCAGGAATCCGCGGGTGAGGTTTTACATCCTGTATCATACACAATGATCCTGATCTTAACTCCATGGTTACAACATCCACAGTCAGAATTAGGGCAATCAGCTACACACAGGAAAAAAAATCTTGAATCCAGTTGTCCCATCATATGAGATGATAGGAGAGAAGCCCCCAAATAATTGTCAGTGTAACTCCTACATGCAACAAGAGGCTATCTTTTGTGACAACTGGAAAAGCAATCAGCTCTGATGGACTCATTTATAGTGATTATTAGACACTTGTTTGTGTCAGATAGCATACATGATATTCAGGGGATTGATATAATTATTCAAGGGGACTGATATAATCTTTCTCTTTGCTAAGTATCACACTGCTCCTCTTAGAGCAAACAGTGTAATTAAGATTGCAAAAGAAAGCCAGTGATGCGCCTGTAAACAGAAGTTTACAATCACTCACTTCCCCCATAGGCTGAAGAATCATGGTGAAGTTGGTGGGTGACCACAGCAGGGAGGGAGCGTGTATGGCAGGAGGCAAGGGGATCCTTGTGTCCTCTCATCTCACCTATAATAAAGGCTGAACATGTGCCTACCCTGTGCCACTTGGAACAGGTGAGACAGATCTGGCTTTCAAGTGAGTGCCTCCCTCCTGTACGCCCGTAAACAGCCCTAAGAGCTTAAACAGCTTCAGGTTCTTTCACGAGCATCAACTTGGCAGTATGTTAAGCATATTAAAGCTGTTCTAAATATTTAAGCACTTAAGCCACCCTACACCAGAGAAAGAATTTCTTGTGCATGAGGTCTTTTGGATACACTCATGGTTTCATCACTTTTTTTCCTCTGCTCTTTGGGGAAAAAAAAATGGACATTCCCCCCCCCGAGAAATGGCCCTTTCTCCCACAGATTCATTTCCTGCTTAATGGTAGAGTCTCCAATTGCAGTGTTACAGCCACTGAAAAGCAAGGAGTGAAAGATTTCAGGGCTAGTGATTACCATCTTCACAACATAAACAAGAATATACATAATTGCTAAATTAACATTTTTATATGTCAACATAGAAGAGGGGAACTATGTCTGAGTCTAAACTTTGTGCCCTCCAGAATACCCAATATATGTTTAGAGAAAAAAAAAAATTCATAAAAAAATATACAGTCTCACAATATCGTGCCACAAAGAAGTATTAATTTGATATGCAACCATGGCCATCCTAAAATCTGTCTGATGTACCTTATCAAATGTTTCCATGGTCAAAAGAAAATCCAGCCTGTGCCAAGTATCCACCTGGTTCTCTGCGGAGCTGGCTAGGAGCAGGAAAGGGAGAGAGGCAATCCTGCGCAGAAAGCCCCTGCAGCACGCATCTTGGTAGCCATTCCTCTTCCCCAGTCTCACATGCTATGGACATTTAACTTGAAAACAGAGAGACACATGCTCAGTTTTTGGTATCCATGGCTTTTTTCCCCATACACACAAATCTATTGCTGAGGTTCAGATCACAGGGGACCATCTCACAAGCATAATTTCAAAGATATTTATCTACCATATATATAAATAAATAATAGAAAAATAAAGGGATTATCCTTGACTCCATTTTGTTCCACAGGTGATACTGTTTTGACTTCTTTTATTTCTTCAATAGAGAGTGTTTTCACTAGACCCTAAAACACCCCATCAAGGAATGGTATATTGCAGTGACATGCAGTGACTAAACCTGATCCACCCTCTGTCTATACTGACAGGTAAGTTCTACTATGGAACCCCTAAAAAGTTAAGAGCACATTATGTGCTTCTCTAGTGCCAGCAGGACATTTACCAGCACAGACAAGAATACAGAGAGATGTATTCTGACATATATTCTCTGTATTCCGTAATGTTCTGTGGTTTCCTCTGAGGTCCTGATTCATTCACAATACATCAGTCAGAGTCTCAGAAGGCTCACTACCCCTTCCATTTTAATTTGTTTTATTATTCTGTTCATCAACATCATTACTTCATTCTTGATTTTCACCTGTGCAAAGCATGTCATGAATGAACATGGATAAGATGTTTCCAAGAAAAATGTGCAAATGTCTTTAATGTGCTAGCAGAGGGTCAGATTTTTATGGATGGATTTATTGTTGAAGAATTTGAGGCAACTGTGTGACTGAAAAATTTAGGCTGATGTTTGTATCGCACAGGAACCATGAGTTGTTAATGTCTGTATCTGCAAGGAACAGAATGAGTAAAGACACACATAGAGTGAGAGTTTGTGCAGAGTTAACCGTCAGTAAAAGTCCAACTCCCACCCAGCTACTCACTCACTGTGGGATGGAGAGACAAAACAGGAGTAACAGGGATGAAAAAGCTCATGGGTCAAGATAAAGACAGGGGGATCACTTACCAATTACCATCACAGTCAAAACAGACTCAACATGGGGAAAATTAACTTATTTTTTGCCAATTAAAATAAATAATTTCAGGTGGTGGGAAACAAAAAGACAAAGACTAAACCAACACCTTTCCTCACCCCTCTCTCAGGCTTTGCTTCACTCCTGACTCATCTACGTACCCCCAGCAGCGCAGGGGGAGCGGGGGTTACGGGCAGTGCACAGCAGTTCCTCTCTGCCACTCCTTCCTCCTCACAATTTTCCCCTTCTCCACAGTGGTCTCCCCCAGTACAGTCCCGTTCCTTTTACTTATCCCAAATTTTAGCCTCTTCAACACCCTCTGTTACTACCTGTTGTATTTATACATTATAGCTATACCTCTTGACTTTTAACCTCATCTGTGTCTTCACATGAAATCCAGATATCATCTATCCCCTACCATATTTAGCCACACATGGGGGTGATCTTCTTTCTCCCTCATCAGAAACGACCAGTGAACCTTGAGAAGTAAAACCTTTTATAAGAAATGTTGTCAAAATAATATATCTCCCCAAAGCATTTCAGTTTCAATAAAGCAGCATTTTAATACCTCTATTGCAATTAAGTTGCGTAATAATATCATGATGGGCTCTACACAGAGATAACACAGAGGAGGGAATAACTTGCCCAATGTCACACAGGAAACCTGTGACAGAGCAAAGACTTGAAATGAAAAAAAAACCAAAACCATAGGATCAGCCACAGTTACTGTCAGCCATCCTTTCATATTTTTAGTTTAGCCTAGAGATGTGGCTCTTGTCAGAGGAGTCTACAACTGTTTTGACAGTGGTTGAATGTAAATCATGGTATGTATGTAGTGTATAAAGTGCTGAACCTTAATTCTTGCCAGCAAGGCAAATTTGAGCAAGTGCTCTGTACCTGGTCCTTCAAGTCCAGATGAGAGAGGCAGGTGACGTGCTTTCACTATTAACACAATCCATTAACAACAAAAATCTCAGTTTCCATGACTTTCCATCTTATGGTGACAAAAGGAGCATGAAGACTTGGAATGCTCAACTGTTCACTCTCTTCTTCCTTTACCCATTGGCAGTTTCTCAGCCATACCTTAGTTAAAAAAAAATTTTGCTAATTATTGTGCAATCCTGACCACTCAGGGTCAGGGGCTTCCTGCAGCTATTTCTTGGGTAAGACTTTGCCCAGTAGCCAAGCAAACAGCATGTTTTGGACCAGCAATGAGAGTCCCCCAGGCAAGCCTGGTGCATCATGCTCTTTCCTTGTTGGCAGCACTGGGGACGGGCTCTGGTTGTGGAGAACAGTCTTTGCATGGAACAGGTTTGCAGTGAGTTTGGATGAAGCAAGAATGATCCTAAGAAGTTCACGTGGCCACCGTTATACTTGGAGATGCCAAATCTGTGGTATCTGGGGGAGGTGTTTAGTTTTTGTCTTTGTTTCTTACCATCCAAATATATTTTAATTGGCAATAAATTCAATTAATTTTCCCCAAGCTGAGTCTGTTTTGCCTGTGGTGGTAATTGGCAAGTGATCTCCCAGTCTTTATCTTGGCTGAAGAACACTTCCAACTTATTTTCACCCCCCTGACCTGTTGCAGATGAGAGTAAGAGCAGCTGGGTGGGCATCTGGCAGCTGGCCAAGCTCAACCCACCACGGAGACAAAGCATCTATTTAACAAAAAGTCCAGTTCAGCCACAAACCTAGTTACCAAGAATATCCCAGCTATAATGTCAATGGTTACAACCCTCCACAGATACCTTCGTTGATCTAAGCACAAACACTTAATTGGTCAGAAAGTTAAAGTTATCATTGACTTCAATAATAAAATATCAGAGCCCCACATGCAGTTGTACCTATGGCTTTTCATAGTTCTCTGTGGTGGTTTGTATAGAAGCACAGTGGGTTAAGATATACACTTTTCTCTCCATTGTCCTCAAGTTATTCTTGTGCTGCTTCTAATTGTCTTCATACAGTTTTCAGGTTAGCACAAAGTAAAATTTCTGGGATATTAGAAAACTATCTGTGAAAACACTCTGGTACAAGCCTGTCACACAACATTCCTTTTGCTGCAGAGCAGGTGTGAGCAGTAGGCTGGGACTGTGGGCTAACTGGGGTAATTATACACTGTCTACCAACCTGACTCACTCACATCTTCAACTGGATAAGCTACTGAGGCATGATGGCACGTCATGTCACTGCTCGTGTATGCTGCTTTCTTTCCTAGACACAGACACATTGCAAAGACATGGATCAAGTGATCAACTTTTGAAGCATTTTTGCTCCCCAGATTTGCCAGACCTACCTAAAGGTAAGAGCATTCAAATTACTTCAGATCAATACTATGTTTACTCCTTAGGAAACAAGGAAAGGGAGATAGCAAGGACTAAAACAGGCAGTGAGCTCAAGAAGTATGACAGCTGTGGCTCTCAGTTGTAAAAGTTAACTCTTTATGATTAAATTGTCATGCTTTCAAAATCTGCAAGCTCTCTCTCATGTTCCTAAAATTTGAAGGCAAAGATTTTTTCTCAGGATATTTTAACTTTCTCTTAGAACTGATCAGAAATGGAAAATAGGAAACCTAGCTTTCTGATAAAGTGAAGATGAAAACAGTAACAAGAATGAGAAGTCAAAGTATTGCACTGTAGGAAAGGGTTTAGCTCACACATAGAAAGCAGGTATGTACGCTGCTTTTTCAAATGAATGTTTATTCATAATAACTTTTAAGAGTTGCTAAACCAGGTCCAGATGCTACATCACATGTTACTTAAGCTGTTCTTTCAGTTTTCAAATGAAGGACAAGTTATGGACATTATTTTTACAAGGGTATAAATGAAATGCTGGCTACCCACTCTTCAATGCTGCTGGTAAGGGAATGTTAATCCATAAAAGAATTAAATTAAAAGATGGCGAACCAACTTTTAAGGTAATGATGAAGTGCTGGAAACAATTGTGTAAGGCTGCCCTCAATTCCAACAACTAGAAGGGAACATGAAAGACAAAATTGTGTCAATGGAAGAAAAAGACTGAATCTAAACTCGGCATTTCTTATCTTCTGTTGTTTGCTCAAGTTTTAAGATGAGGCATAACCCAATGTGGACCATGCCACTGCAGAATGGTCACAGTGTCTCCCAGGTACAGTGTTTCCGTATACAACAGAGCTGAGCAAAACCAAGACTAATTAATTTGCTCATCATCACTGTTGCAGAACAGGAACTGAACCCATCTTTTTTTTCCTCCCAGTCCAGGTTAATGCACAAACCACTGGACAATACTTCCTTTTAGTGGTTAGTACTCTATTTTTGGAATGGTAATTAGGGAGGGACAAGTTCTAATGCACTCCCAGGGCCCAGCTATGTTCATCCTTCAGAATAAGGGCCCTTTAAACGTGAAGTTGGTCATCTGAAGGAAGCAAGGGATTATACCTCAAAACAGTAAATTAAGGAACAGCATTTAAGAGATGTATCTGGTTTGCATCAAAGTTTAACACAGAAATCAGTGATGGACCTTATTTGGTATTTTAATTAATAACCTTGACAGAAATGTAGGAGTGGCTAATAAAATGAATGAATGAAGAAACAAATTATGGAAGCAGAAAATCTATTACACAGAATGAGAAAACCTAGAGAACTGCTGTGACAGAATTCCTATGTATTATAATGCTACAAACCAGTGCATTTAGAAAATTATATTGGTAATTTCAGCTACAAGCTGGGAATTCATTAGTACAAAATGACATTGGAAGAGAAAGACCTACTGCTGGTTACTGACAGCATAAATACAAACCATCAGCACAATGTGGCTGTGGAAAAGGAAAAAGTGCTACTGGATTATTCTAAAGACAGCATTGCCATTAAATACAAGATGACAGTTGTACCATTGGCTAGGCTGAGGACAGAGCTCATTGGCCACTCATGGCCAAGAAGGGTGAATTCACTGTACGGAAATGAGGAGGACTCAGGAAGCTTGCTTAGCCCTGTGAAGGAAAGGCTGCAAAGAGGCAGGAATGTTCTCTGGGCTGTCTCAAGGGGAGAAGATTTTTCTATAAAAGCATGATGCTGGCACAATAACAAACTGGGATAAACGACCACAAATAATTTTAGGCTGGAAAGTATTTTTTTTTTTTATATTATTATTTATATTATTTTATACAGTATTTTGAACCACCTTAGAGGTGAGAGCAACAGGAGCAGTAAACGTACTAAATTATAGACTGGAGCTCCCTTCATGAAGGAATAACCTAACATAAACGTATGACCTGGGACAGGACTGGAAAATCCAGGGAGTCCCTGCCTAGCTAGCAGCCTTGTGAGTCCACGTAGGCAGGGCCAGGCTGCCCAACTGCATGCACAAGTGCTGCAGCTGCCTGCGCAAGCCCAGTAACCAGGCGACTAGCCCTCCTGGCCCACATCACAACACAAGAACACTTTACAAAAAAAGAAAAAAACAACAAACCCACAAAACAAAAGCAAACCCCCAAACCTTCCAAATCTTTTTGTGTCTCTGTCACCATTTACAGTACCATGAAGGAGAAAAGATTTTCTCCACAACTGGAAAAAGCAGAGCTCGCTCTTTCTCGGTAGAGCTCAGTTCACCAACCTTTCACTCTTCAGTATATGCTTCCCCCTGATTTTGTGAACAATGGTTATGCTCATTTTACTTTAAACTTCCATGTAAGCCATGGAGACTTGGATTACACATAAATATCTCCCTTTCCACACGAGAAGAGGAGAAGCAGTATGCACACAGTGACTTTCTGGGTTCTGCCCAGCTCCCTGGCTCAATGACAAAAACATCCTGATGACTTCAACAGATGAACAACCAACTTCTTCCACTGACCACTTCAAGCAGTGACCTTACATATTGACTGGGGAGTCAATGGACTCAACAGACAAGCCAATGGAACCAGGTGAAGTTTGCAACAAGAAATACAGTTCATACTCAGTCAAATCCCCCATAGCTACATCCTCTCCATTTGAGAAAGGAAGCCGGTAGCCTGATAAAGGCTTAAAAGCCAGAATAACTGTAGGATTAAAAATGAAATTTAGGAGTGAGAACTGGGAATTGGCAGAGCATCCTTCATTTTGTTGAAAAAGTTGTCTACTTCAGACATCCTGAATACTTTTTAATGTCTAACTTTTAATTTGCTGCCAGCAGCCATCTCTTTTAGCTTCTATTTTAAGAATAAGAATACAAATACCTGAATGCTGTTCCCCAACTCTTTGTTTATCTGTATTAGAGCTGGAACTATTTCTTCCTGAACATCTGAAAAGCCTCAGCAGATTGTGAATGTTACCATAAATGACCAACTCGGGGCTAAAGGGAAAGATCTCTCCACTGAGGAATTCATTGTTTCATTGCTAACCAAAACCTAGAATTAACTGCTTCAATAAAGTAAAGCAGGCACTCGATATTGTTCAAGCCACAGATGCAATTGCATGCCAGCAATGGCATTTTATGGTCACTCTTTAAAATAGCAGAAATTTAAATTGTCTCATAAACACAGCTGGAAGGGCTAAATGCCCAAGAAAACATTAACCTAGTGATGACAGGAGAACAAGAACACACTACAGCAAACTGAAAGCCTAGACTAGTATCCTACAAGCCAACAGATCACTGGTGAAAACTGCAATACCTCCACATGTCCATGAAACTGGAAGATTTTTTAGCACTTACTAGGTGCTAGGTATTTTCTGCTGTTACATCCATGTCTGGGGTTTGGGAACAGCTCCACTGCTTCAGCTGAAATAGGCCAGTGCCAAGCACTTTTGAAAACTTCTTAGAAACTTCATTTGGAGTCTGCAGTACAAGACCAACAATTAACCTTCTTGCTAAGAAAAGCCTCAGTTAAGTATAAAAAAAAAAATAAATTAGTAAATCTTGATCAGCTTTCACAGAAGTACCACATCATATTTAAGTAGGTCAATCTACTTCTGAGGAAGAACTGCAATAGAATACTGAGGTAAGATAAATGTTACCTGGACTCCAATACACATGCACCGGCCAAATGCCATCTGCCTCCTCTCCTTTTCAGACTATAATTTCTGAATCTAAATGGAGAAGAATTAATACTGCAATGAATGTCAATTTTCGAATGAAATTGTAAATACTTCATTGGCACAGGCTCATAAGGCTAAAACAAAGATGCATCAAGCACTCAGATAATGAGATTTCTGAAATGACCGTCAAGTAGCTCCCAGTTTGTGTTCGGCTGAGCTATACCTAGGTCAAAACAGACACGAATCCCATGGGACTCTCCAGACTCATGAATGCTTCCATTTCAAATACCACAATGTTACCTTTGAAGAAGTGTTTGTGGGAAAAGCATTTTTCCCATGAACTTGAAATCAAACTGGAAAAAGTATTTCTGAAAGGTGAAAAATTATTTGCATAGACAGGACTGTCCTCTGCCTACCACTGCAAACATGCAGCACCCAAAAAGCCTTTCTGAAAAATATCACAAAGAGGGGAGGAAAGTCATTGTTCTCTTTGCAACTATTTGAAGCGTACATGGGAGGCCTGACAGTTGTCTCTGTCAGGCCTCCTGAAAAGATTGTCCTCTGCGTGTCTCCTTTTCCCCTTTACAAAGCACAAATGACAGTGCCTGTGCCTCTTTGTAGGCACACCTTGAACTATTCTCATCTGTGGGATTATTTAGCCATCAGGGATGTTCAGGAGGGAACGTGCAGAGGTGTGGGTGAGAGCCAGAGAGTGGGGCCCTGCTGTGGAATTTCACAGTTCAGCAGCTTTGCTTGGCTGCATGATGACTGCTCTTCACACCAGAACACAAATGCCTGGAGCAAATCCAGAGGAAGATGATGGAAATTGCCATTGCCCATTCTCCCCTAGGATATGTCCTTCCTGGAACATAAAGGCTTTGTCATTTCCACCTTTCTTTCCCTGAACTGGCTCTTTGTGTATATGCCTCAGGGTGTGATTTGCTTTTTTGGTTTTTTTAATACTGATTTCCACAGGACTTAAAGTGAGCTTTATTTTCCACTGCAAACCGATTATTCCCATATGTGGAAGAGACTGAGACTTCAGAGGAGAGAATTCACAGGCTTGTTTCGGTGTCCCTGGGGCTATACATTTCTGCCTGCAAAGCAAGCAGTTTGCAGTTGCTTGAGTCAATCTTGAGTGCTTCAGATAAACCAGGCCCCCGCTTCAGGAGTGCACAAGGGTCTGCTCTGCCCTCACAGGGAGCTCCGTTTGCTCAGTGCAACGGCAGAGAAGACAACTTACATCACCTCCCTAGCTATGAATTGTGGGCTTCCCTAGATGTTACTGGTTTCTGGAGGGGAGTTTATAGGACATTTTTCTGCTCTTCAGGAACTTCTGCCTGGTATTTCTCTTTATGGCTTTTTCCTACAGGGCTACTAACACTGTCTGTTCTCTCCCATACCTTCCTCTCCAGCAGATGATCACACCTGAGAGAGGAAAGTCTCTAGCTCTAATCTGTGGCAATAACACTTACAGGTTTGGGGGTCGCAGCCCCAAAGAGCTGTCAGGCACCACAGGCCTGGTTGCAACCCAGAACTGAGAGTAACCACTTAAATGCCAAACAAAAGGGTCTATTGAGATGCATAAAACACCCTAGAGAATGCCTGTTCCTGGACTTCTGAACTTGCAGCATTCAGGCCCAGAGGGTATCTAACCCCCTGGTACTTTCTCTCAGGTAGGCTGAAGAAGCTCCTGCAGAAGCTGAGGCCCAGCTGCCCATTCAGTTCTCCCAGCTCATCTGCTCTGAGGCAGATCCTCCATCACAACACACAGAGCTACTGGCAGCACTATTAGAAGAGCATAACAAGACACAAAGTGAGCAAATTCAGGGCAGCAAATTTATCAACAGCCTACGGCCTACAGCTTCTGTGCTTGATGCCTCTAGTAGACCAAACACAAACCTGGCACCCAGTGGGACTCCCACACCGTTCCTGGCTCTGCTGGTGATTCACTTCTGCATCTTTTGTCTCATACATTTAACTGGTGATATTATAGTAATACCTCACTGGGTGGAGCAAGAATTAGTCAGTGTTTGCTTGCGTTCAGCTGTTAACCTGCAACGCTCTCACCATGTTAACCATTATTATTCCCTCCTACTCCGTGCCTCATGACAGGCCTTTTGCCTGGGTCTGCAGTCACTGGATGAAATTCAAAAGCCCTTTCCTCTTTTTCCTGTTTCACAGTGAGTGAGATGAATTCAGCCAGATGTCACCCAGACTGACACCACCCAGTATTTAGCATATGGTGTTTAAGTACTGAGATATCAATAAGCCAAAACCTGAAGAGACTCCCTGTAATTTTGCCCACTGATCCCTGTCCCACGGAAACAACCCTTGGTCAACGCTGGCTAATGCGATATTGTCAATCATCACACTCCTGAATGCACAGTTATTACTGACACACTGTCTTCTCTGTAGCTCATTACTCTCCCTTGGCTCTCATAGCTTCATCTTACCCAAGTTGTCTTGATTCCCAGCTTTTCTTTTTTTTTTTTCTGAGTGGGATTCCTCATGAAGCTTCAACAATGGCCTGTTAATACCTCTGACATTCCCAATCACCCGTTTTAGCTTCTTTGTAACAAGTATACTGAGATGCACCTTTCCCCATCCCTTCTCTCCAATCCATATATTAGCAATTTTGTCCAGCATCTTTGGCCTTAACACAGCCAATGCTGTATTTCTGATTTTTTTCTCCACACCATCCTACCTATTCCCTTTATTATTCATTCTGCTACTATTTTCCGTATCACTACCCATTCATCCAGATTTGTGAAAATTACATTACTTCTTCCCTAGTGATATTTTCAAATTCATCCTTTTCTTCCTCCCTAAAAGGACCAATGCTTTATCTCAGCACTACTAATCCCCACTCTTTTGGCCTCCCCCATACATATTGCCATCCAACACACCTCAAAAAGAGACCTGTTGTGACCGTCTTGTCTTGATCAGCAATTTCTATCCTACTCAAATTTGACCTCACATATTTCGGCAGCTTGTGCCAACTTGCCAAATGCTATATTTCTCAGTCTCTATTTGCTTATCTTTGCTGACCTACACAAAAGGCTGTAACTTTCTTCTGCAAAGGACTCCTACGGTTAACATGAGTAGGAAATCAACCAGTTAATACTGGTTCAAGGGACAGCTAGGAATAATTAACACCATTCCATTTACAGTAATACAAACACACATGTCCAGCTGTATCCTCTTCCTCCCACTCTCCTTTACTGTGAGGAACAGTTCCTGCTAACACCTGCAAAACACATATTTTGTGGCCTGATCTTGTTCAGAGCCTCAGGCAGTGCAGTCATATTTAATAATGATCTTGCCCAACAAAAGCCTGTCACACTAATGATGAGACAATAGTTTCACAGCACAAAACTGGTCACAGTAATGATGATGATAAGGTTGCACAATAACCAGATCAAAGACAGATCCAAATTGCCACTGGTTGCACTGTTGCAGGTTCTGACTTAATGACACATGAAGGTTTTTCACAGGTGCTCCAAAGTGTGCTCTTCTCCAACTTGATTATTTTGACAATCCATAGAAAAAAAAAATAGGTTAACTTTTCTAAAAAGGTAACACCTTCAGTCACGAGTTTATACACTTTGAATAGTGTGTTTTCTGGGGAAACATTTTTAGCTTTCCAGCACAAAGAAATATGTAAAGATGGTATTTTTTGCTCTCCCTTCCCATCTTCCTCATCATGAAGTGTAATAGGAACTGACTGCACTTCAGTCTATAAAAAAGCCAGAACATGAGAACTGCGAATTTTCCTTTAAGTAAAATCTGAGTGTGAGAACTAGGAGTTACAGAAGCAAGGACTGACAAATACAGGGCACCAAAAGTCACTTACAGCAGATTTTATTGTGCATTAGTTTTGGCAGGTGAACTGCAGAGATGGCTAGTGAGAAGGGACCTGTGGAAATTCCTATGATTATGTATGAACCGCGCCGTGAACCCTACATGCAAGAACCCTCTGCACCAGAGTACTGCAGCCAAGAGGGTAAGCAGGCTTCACCAGAAGGGGTTTGGAAAGAGCACCGTCTTGGTGGTTGTGTGGCAAACATTGATAGTTGGTTTCCAGAGTGTAACTGAGCCAGCTCATAAGGGGTCCAGCTTTGCCAGGACATGATGGGTTTAGAAAGCGCCTGTGCCAGCATATAAAACCCAGGGTTGGGGTAGGCAAGCTGGTGGGATCTCCTTCCAGAAACATCACTTAAAATGGCAAAAAAAATATTTTGGTTGGTTTAGTTAATAATTTTTCAAGCAACACATGCTTTATTGGAAAAATAATTGCAGTTGTATCTCTACAATAATTTCATTTTCCTAACAAGCAAATGTTCAGCCAACAAACTTATGTGAACAGGCTATGTCTTGCTTAAATTGTAATCTAGTTTTCCAGAGGACTGGCCTTTTCCCAAACTCTCCTGCTGCCCAGAGCTGCCCTCCCTAGGTGAGTCAGTTCTGCCACCAGGTTGTACAGGGACCAACAACCCCTGCCCGTTGCTGTCACATGGGGAAGCATCATGACTGAAGTGCTGACAATTCAGCTCAATGACTGCAAGCGGGCACTGGGCACCGACAGCTGCTGCTCTGCTGGGTTGGCTTTTCCCTCTGAAGCCAGGCGTTGCTTTCACACCTACACCAGTATCTCACAACACTCCTTTGTCTTCTGCCTGTTCGAGCCCACACTCATTGAAAGACACACTGAGAAATCAGTGATTTATTTTACCTTCTTTACCTTCCTGCTGCTGAGGAAATTGCCATTCACCAGACAGGACTGGAGCACAAAAACAGAACGGGAAGTCAGAAGGTGACTAATAAGGCTAGATATGTCAGTACTAGGCCTCTAAACTTGTCTCATTTTCACAGCATTTTACTCTGATCAGCGCTCTCTGTAAATATTTTTGTCTTCAAAGACCTCTCTAGCCTCTTTCTAAACTCAGAAGAGCTTGCAAGAGGTTGGGGAGAAAAAGTCTCACTTGTGAGCTACTCAACCAAGGGATAAGCACTCAACACAGCTAACACTGAGTTGCAGTGTCTTGCCCTTGCGCAGGAAGCAGGTTCTTCACAAAAAAAACATCAAGTGATAGCTTACTTATAACTAAGCACATTCCTCTTCTAGACTGGAAGGAAATTCTTTACTTTTTAATTTTTTACAGATTTGTTTTTCTACAGATAACCCCCCTCCAAAAAAACCCCAAAACAGAAACCCCAAAAAAACCCCCAACCCACCAAAACCTAAACACACCACCACCCTGCCTAGAAATACCACTGCAAATCTCTACTACTTCTGCAAGCCATTCAAGAAAACATTGCTAACATTTTTTCAATTTTGCCATTGTATTTTGTCTCACTCTGGAAAATTCCAGTTTTGTATCCCATTTTGTATCCCTGTGGGCTTATTCCCTGGCTGGACTCACGTTGTTTCTGAAAGGCTGAACAGCACGGGGTGGACACCCACGCACGGGCTGCTCTGCTTGGGGGACTGTCCTCCTCCTGCAGACCAGTCTGGTAGTTTGATACCACATCTGTGCTAGCTGGCTGTAAAAGTTTATACATGTATTCATTTTGAATGTATTAATGAATGTATTTTTTTACACTTTCACTTATTTCACGCTCAGGTAAGTTGATTGCGTTCTTCATTTGAAAGATTAGTAAAAGAACTAAAAAAGCATGACGTGTCTTAGTCACCAGCTTCCCTTCTTCCTTATCCATAACAAAAGGAAAAAAATATTTAACTTTTTTCTAGAACAAAAGGTATGGTGAAATTATTTGGCTGGATGCTGAGGGCAGATAAAATTCAAACTAGAAAAAAGGCTCTAAATACTAACAGTAATAAGGGAAGTAATGACTGAAACCAGTTAGAAGTACTGTGGATCCTTTATCCATGGAGTCTGTTAAGACCAAGTATCATTCTGGTCTTACACTGGTATAGATGCAGTTACTGCCTTTGTATAGAAAAAACAATTTGGTTTCTCAGCTTGTTATATAGAAAGTGACACTAGCTAGCCACTGTGGGGTCTTGGCTTTAAAAATCCATTAATCAATTCGGTAGCATATTTTCCGTGTTGCACCTCACTGAGCCATGTCAGGCCTCCCCTGCAAGGCACCTCCCCATGCAGCTTCTCATCAGATTCCAAATGAGGCACAATCTGCATGCATTTTCACATTTTGCCCTGTTTTTCTTTGCATAGGGGGTTATGAGTATCCTTCTCCCCCACCTTACTCCTGTCGAGAAACAGCCACCCTTGAGCAACCAGGTAAGTGCCAGGGGATTGTGTTTCTGACAATGTTCACGGTTCTACATGCTAACAAAAGTGAAATGCTTTTAATTTTAAAATCAACAGAGAAGATGGAGTTTTCTGATCCAAACACAATCTAAGAGGCTGGAAAATTTCGCTAGAAATGTTGGAAGACAAACTAAATGAGAGACTCAGACTTGTTTTTCCAGAATTAGCCAGTCTACAGAAGCACCCATTTCTTTAAAACGAGCTAGGAGGTAGGACTTTCAGAAAAAAATCATTTTAAGTCCAGTGTATTTCATTGTTCCTGTTCTAGTCTCCTTTATGGAAGTGGAGAAGCTCAAAGGAGACACTAAGGAAAGGCTTCAAAGAACAGTCAAATAACATCTCTTACAGGAGGGAAGGAGACACATACATTTTTAAAACTCCCTAAGACCAGAAGGCAATCAAACTAAACTAAATTAAAACGCTACATCCTATCTATCTAACAGACAATACCTTCCCACTCCTGAAGTTTTGCTTCAGGCCACAGTGTGAATGTACCTTAAACTTGTTTTAGGATGCTTAAAATGGTATTTTTCACTGAAAACATTTCTGAAGAAATACCCTCCATATACCAACAAGGGGCATGCTCCTCAAGGAGTATGACAGAGTCAGGTCCAGACTGAAAAAACCCGAGGGGAGCTACAAACTTTACTGACTGGGGACAGCACCAGTATGTGACTGATTCATCTACTTTGATAAATTTCTTGTAACTACTGAAAAGTTGATACAGGAAGCTTTTCTATATGCTTCAAATCTCGTCTTCAGGGAGAACATGCATTTTCATATTATTTTAAATATCAGAAGATGAATTCTCAATATCAGAGTACCTCTGCCAGTGTGTGATGGAGACTGCCCGACTATGGGGAATATCCCATGGGCAATTCCCTATATATGTCCTTATCCGAGTAAACACTGGCTGCTGGTAGAAGAAACATATCAGGATACACGGAACAAGCAGTACAGTGGTTCTTATGCATATCCTTGAAATCAATAATAGTAACATAGATGTCTCTAAATCACCCATATTAAGAACCTCCATTCTCCAATTAAGACTTTATAACGTGTAAATATTTCCTGTGCTTCTAATTTTGTTGCTTCTCATTTCCTTACGAACTCAGTTTACTTGGTGTCTCAGCCTCCGATCATCGTAGCAGGAATCTTCTCAAGCAAACCGACATCCACAATATGTCCTTCCTGCCGCCAGCACATCACCACACAGGTCACCTACAGACTGGGCAGACTGTCTTACCTTCTGTGCACCAGCTTGTGTATGGTTGGGTAAGCTTTCATGTCTACTTTGAAGAGTCTTCATAGCAGAAGGTTAAAAAAGTCATTAAAAAATGAAAGTTCTAGCTAGGGCTTATATAGACAGGTTGCCCTTTTCTACTTGATAAGAAGTCATTTTGCCCATCTAGATACAATCATCATGGCTACAGGGGATGCAAACTTGCTAAATTTAACCAACTATGTTATTTTCATAAGACGCACAAAAATTAGTACAACATTTTCAACTTCTGTACTGTAATTTAGAATCAGGCTCAGAATCAGACTAATGAATAAGATGTTACCAGTGAACACGATTAATTTTTTGGAAGATACTTTAAACATTAAGAGACTTGGGAAAGAAGCAGATTCATGCAGTGAAAAGGCAGACACAATAAGGCAGAGAAAAAGCACAGACGTAGCCAGCAGAAAGAAAAGTCAGTAAATCATTCCATGCATGTCCATCTCGTCTTTGGTTGTAGGTGCTGTTTTGGATGCTGCTTTGTACCTTTGTTCATGAGGATTTTCAAGGATGCAGACCATTACTGCCCATGCTGCCAATTTCATATTTATAGATACAAAAGACTATAGAAATAAATTTTATGCAACCAGATGATGTGAAGTCTCAGTTTCCCAATGGCATAAGATTCTACACATAAAACTACTGCTAGGAAACATATAGGAATAGGCTTAGGTTCTGCAGCTCCCTTCCTGGTGAATCCATCTGGAGTTTACCATCACATGGTTGGACTGAATTTAAAACAAAAAGCCTTGAAGACTAATTTACAGTGTCACTTGAATTTATGCTCCATTTGAATTGTTGTCCTGAGTTGTGAGGTGACCAGCTAGTGAGTACTTCAGCACCACTCCTCCTCCTCTCAAATCTCCAGCCCAGCTGGGACACAGACTCTTCTGGACTTTTCAACCCACCAGTAACTGAGAGGTTTGAACATGCACATTTTAGAGAAGAACTTACCTTCTATGCACTGGAACTGACTGGTGGGGATTTCATTTCTCTCTGCTATTCTTCCTATGGGACCTACCCCTGCAGGGCTGTGGGTGGTACAGTGTAGCTGATTATTTATTAATGAAACACTAAGTTATGAGACTATCTTTTCTGTGTTATATATGAAGTAAAAAAAATAAATCTTTGTTAACAATACTGGCAAAACATCTCCTGTCTGCATTGCTTCCCTGACCCTCTGCATCCAGAACAGAGATGCAGATCGGACTGGGGCACCCCATTTACATTAACAAACCACGAACCAAAAGGCAAACATATAAAGAAGACAGCAAGCACAGCTTGAAAAAAGTCATTGAAACCACAACACAAGGTCTCCCTGCCTCCCTCCCTCCCCTCCCTGCCTTCCCACTGCAGTGCATCATCTCCCAAACACGGACTTCTTAGGCTTTAGCCTTTACAGACAACTTTTACAATTCTTTAAGTCACTTATCTCGTAAAACCAAATCTCTGTAATTACTTGGCCGGGAGGTGCCCAGACCTTGCTCAACCATGACAGCAACTGCTGCTGCTGTTTATTGCTGGCTGGAAAGATAAATGGGAAGAAAACCCCGTATTTCAATGTTTTAGCTTCATAAATATTTTCATGTTAGTACCATAATTACTGCGGGCAAGTGGGATGCATGGCCCACAGCATTCGGGCTGCTCCCCTACCACCACGCTTCACTGTGATTGAGGTACCCTGCCCACGCTCTGAAGGATCTGTAGATACCACGTAGTTAAGAGAACTTTAAAACTTCCCACTTAGCCTGACATGAAGTTTGATCAAACTCTTTGTTTTAGCCATTTGGTCAATTCAAGCCATAAAAAGAAAGGCGTGTCCGTAAATAGCTATTTAGCAGTGGCGATGCCAGAAGCCTGAAGACCCTCTTAAGGCCAGGATCTGCCCTCGGAGCGGTCTGCAGGCTCTGCGTACCCCGCGGTTGCCGCCACCGGCAAGCAGAAGGAACCTCCTCGGGGAACGCTGCGGCAGACGCAGACGCCCGAGAAGCCGGGAGGCCCTGCGGCCGCACAGCCAGGGCCGCCGCCGCCCGCGCTGCTCAGGGGCCGGGCCCACAGCACAAACACCCACGCACAGCGAGCCGCCCGCGGCCGCCGCTAGCTGTTCTCCTGAAACAACACGCCATTCACCTGCACCCTCTTCCCTACGGTTTGCATACGAAATTGTGACCGATGGAAACTTTCAGAGGCAACAGAGAACGAACGCCTCACGGCAGCGCTCCTACCTCCTTGGCTCGGCAGCTGAAGGGGCCCACACGCCCTTCNCCCTTCCCTTCCTTCCTTCCCTTCCTTCTCACTCTTACCTCCCTTCTTTCCCTTCCTTCCCGCCCTTCCCTTCCTTCCTTCCCGCCAGCACAGGGCGGCGTGCGAGGGCTGCTGGCAGCAGGCCGCACCGAAGGCCGCAGCAGAAAGGAGTCCCAGGAACGGCGTTCCCCCCTGCCCCGTCATCTGACACAACCCGGAGCTCGTCTGTGTTACAAGTAGTGTCTATTTACCTTGCGATGGATTTTAAAACGGCCTTAGCTAAACTAGGCTGGACGTCCACATGGTCCTTTGCTTCACGGCGCACAAGAAGTGCAGTCTTTAGACTACAAGAATCTCCCATCTTTAGACTATGAGACATGTGAAAAAAGTACACTTGCATCCATGTAAGTAAAACTGGTAAGCAACTGCTTTCCAGGCGAATCAAACCAATGCATACACTAGATCACGCTTGCGCTAGAGCAGCTGGCCGACCTTTCAGGCAGGTAGGCACCACAAACTGAGACAGACACATTGCCCTGCTGAAGAGAACAGCAAAACCAAGAGGTACCGTTGAAGAACACTGTTGCTAGCAGCAAAGCAGAAACTGTTTATAGAGCAAGCACGCTGTGATCCAGCCTCCACAGATCTTCAGCGATAATGCCCAAATCGATGCTGATGAGCATCGCTGGGCCTGAACTGGGATTTAGCGCCAGAAGGATCCCATGTAACAAACCCACTGGCCCTCCTCAGGACCCAAGCACAGCAGGTGGTCAAAGGAAGCCACTCTGAAACAAACTGTCCATCATCTGTGTTTGAATTATTTTTATGTTTTATATATTTAGACACGCACAACCTCTAAGAGGAGTACAGGCTTGGTAGCGCAGCGTCTCAAGTACGGCATTGCTATGAAGGAGTTTTTACAATGACTCCATGGCCCTGCATGAAGCCCAGAGCCCACCCCTCCCAGCCTTCTCAATCCGGTGGTGCAACAAAGGCAATTCCCAGAGCAGCTGCTCCGGCTTTCCCTCCATACCAAGGTCAGTAACTCTCCATCCTCTGGTGACCCAACCTACTTTGACCTAATGGGAAATAACACCACGACAATTAAATCTGCAAGCAGCCAAGAAGATGTCAGCCCAACAGGTTTTGTACCATTTCACACTTTTTTAAAAAAAATGTTACGATTCTTCTCTATTTTAAAATCTGGCTGCGAAACAGCAAGCTTTGCTTTGAAGTAGTGGTAAATAACACATCAAGCCAGTAACATTTAGGAGGAAAGGTGCAAAAAATAAAAAACACATGAATATATACATAACAAAGAAATTACATATATATGATTTAAGATGTGCAGGAGACATTTAAAAGAAGTAGTTAGAACATTTGTACACCAATATTTGGAGGCACAATAGTTTACAGAAGTATTCCATACAAAATACAGGCTTCCAGCTACAGCCTGGTGGTTTGCAAATTTAATTTCCTCCCTGCTTGGTACACAGCTAACTTCAGCGTCACCTGGGACAAAACTTAAGTTGGGCACAGATCTGAAGCCAGATTTGGGCATATCACATGTGAACATTTTCCCCTTTTTCTGAACCTAAAGACCAGACTGTTCTAAAAGCCAACAATAAATGACACCACACCACTCACATGCCCAGTGACACTCCCTGCCTCAATATCCAAATGTTTGTTTAGTTCCTCTGGAGAGAAAAAAAAACACCCAACAACAACAAAAAAAACCAAACCAAAAACCAAACCAAAACAAAACCAAAAACCAACCAAGCAAACAAACAAAAAAACCAAACAAGAAGAGTTCAAAACCTGGAAATTGCCACAGAAGTCAGCATTTACCTTCTGGCCAGCTCTCCCTACACTATGAATGTCATTCTTGACACACCATTTGGCAGAATTTTGCAAAATTTATCTCTTTGATCTAACCAAAGTCATCCTGACTTCTGAGCAAACCATTAGCTTTCGCTCCCGCTCTTTTCTAAAATGAATGGACAAGACACCAATCCAGTGTGTATCCTAGTCTATTTTATTTACATTATATACAGTTCCTACAGAAAATGATTTCTCACAAAGGATATTAAATAGCAAAAACATGGCATAGCTTAGATCTGGGCACTNAAAAAAAAATCATAAAAATCCCTTCAATTATTGAAAACAGTGCATAGGGAATGCCTTAAAGTATCATCTTTTCAAAACTAGTGTGGGAACAGCACAAATACTGAACCATGTAAAGACTAGTTATCTAAAAATCAAAAAGGTGCCCCAAATTTACTTTGTTAGTGGTTTTTTCTTATGAAATAGGAAGTATTGTGATTTCTTAAGATATTCCCTAAAAGCTGCCAACATCTCGTAAGTTAATGTGAAAACTTAGTGACATTCAGGTACAAGATCAATTTTATACCAGTCTACTGTAACATCAAATTCACAAAATATAATTAGGGCTTACTACTGCTGACCAGAGTCTCTGATTTTACAGAAATATTTTGAATACAAACCCTCACATTTACCAAAAGCCTGTAGAGACAATCCAAGTACTAGTGAAAACACCACTGGGATGGTGGCGTAATTATCACCTGTTTGATGCAAATACAAATCAAAGGAAAACTTTATCCACTTAAGGCATGCCATTTAAGCACTTCCCTCTACCTGTAACCTACACACCCAGGTGACAAAAAACAAACAAAAAATCAAACCAAAACAAACAAAAAACCAAACCAAACAAACACCCCCCCC